>CM061914.1:177275806-177576363 GCA_031002005.1 Vandiemenella viatica | reverse complement strand
TTTTAACGTTTCTTTAACAAAATAATATCGTGTCCTGTTTCACGCCCAGGTGCTTGCTGGGTGGTATTCGCGGAGGTAGAGCTCCTTATTCCCACACTCATTTGCTGCACTATGCTAGAGGCACCGCCACACTCCGACTACCTTCACATTTCTGAGAAATTTATTCCTAGTACTCGCTGGACAGCTGGCTGAATGAGCGTGGAGAAATCATTCAGATAGTCAGTTTTTTTGTTTCAAATAATCGTTTCCAACGGAGGGGTGATGGAGGCCACCTGATATCCGAACCCTTAGATAAACTTAGCTACGCAGCATGACAGATGACAGGATTTTTTCAACAGTGAAAATACTTTCTAATTTTGCTAAGGATCTCGCAGCAGTACACAGTTCTGGCAGTTCCTGGTTCAGTGTCCTAAAAGAAGCCAAACAAAAGCGTTTAAGCTTTTATCAGAGTCGTTTTTATATTGAAAAGCTTTTCCATTCTCTAGACATCCAAGGGTTATAGTATTGCACTACATAATAGAAGGTACATAAAAGTACAGTCCAGTTCTAATGTAAAACTCTCTAAAATTTTGCCGGTGGTTTCACAAACACGATTTTGTTACTTCAGTTGGTCCTGCAGAGACTAAACCATGTTCGCCGAATGACACAGTGGACTATTGAAAGTAGAATTAAAAACTCTTAGCTACAGAAAGGTGGAAATTACGGCTAGACACAGTCAGTAACTAATTCATAAAGGAGCTGGACTGGGAGGAGTGTGAAGAGGGGGTGCGATTGGCCAGGGTGTCAAACGGTACGTGGTCTCGTTTGAATAAACTTCCATCGAGTGACCACCAGCAATACGTTTCGGCTTTGTCCGTGTCCGCCGCGCATCGGCCGACTGCTGTCCCCTCCACCCATGTTCGCTCTCTGTTCTACACAACCACTCGGGTCATTGTTTATCCGCTTCGCTCGACAGATCGAGAAGAACTAGTTTGTTCGTTCGTTCTCTTCTTTCTGGTGGCGAGTGAGTCGTTCTCCGTTCCAGGGCTCAGCGGAGCAGTGCCAATGGTGAGCGAGTTCGCTCGAGTCTTACTGACCTACCGAACCGCTTCTTTCTCTCTCTCTGTGGTAAGTTGTACTGTGCTGTATGTTCCGTTAGATTTTTAATCTATATTATGGCTCAGTTGTATTTCACAGACCACTCCACATGTTTAAATATAATCGTAACCATGGGCGCCGGGAGGGGGGTGCAAGGGGGTGCACTTGCACCCCCCTGACATCACGGGACGCCCGTAAATTTGGGCCGATAGGGGGTGGGGAGCACCAATTATAGCCCTGGTGGACCCCCCTGCATCCCGAGTGCACCCCCCTACATCCCGCATCCCGGGTCGCCGTGTGGGCAGTAGTAGAGCTAAAAAAAAAAAAAAAATGTCGCCCGGAGATTTTTGGGCCGATAGGGGGGGGGGGAGGCACCAATGCAGCCCTGGTGCACCCCCCTGGAAGCAATCCTGCCGCCGCACAGTGGGCCAGAATCGCAAAAAGCTGGCCAAAATATAAAAAGTTGTTCAATTTGTACCAAAGTTAGTATGTAAAGGTTATTGAAGTTGCTGATTAAGAATATAATATCAAAAAGTGAAAATAGAAAATGGCGGATCCAAGATGGCGGACAAGTATTGCTAAAAGTCATTTTATTCATATAAAAGTAATTTCTTTGGAATTATCGAGGTTGCTAGAGTTGTTAAATTTGTAAAAAAAAGTTAGTACATAAAGGTTATCGAAGTTGGGGATTAAGAATATGGTATCAAAAAGAGAAAAAAGAAAATGGTGGATCCAATATGGCGGACAAATATTGATACAAGTCCTTTGATTCATATAAAAGTAATTTTTTGGGATTTATGGAGATTGATGATGAAGATTGTGACTTCAAATATTAAAAAAACAAAATGGTGGATCCAAGATGGCGGGCGGAAATTGGTAAAATTCTTTTTATTTATATAAAAGTCAATATTTAGAGGCTGTTGTAGTTAATGGTTATAAATATAAGCTCAAAAAATGGAAAGCTCGAGAAAAGTACCAAATAGAGGATAGAAGATAGTATAAAATATTACAAGAAAAGAATTTTATTTCAATTACAGTTAATCATTTAGTAAATTGTTTGTGACTATAATTAAAAGTTATTATTTTCTTCTTCTTTTTTATCTTCATTATCTTCTTCTTTTTTATCTTCGTCATCTTCTTCTTCTTCTGCATTTTCAGCTGTATCGCCATCATCTACATCGGAATCTTCATAATCTTCCGGCACAGGAACTAAGAGGGCAACGGCTTCTGACGACAAACTCTTCAGTTTGTTTGATGATTTGCGCAGAGAAGAAATATTGAAGTCTGTGGTTGCTAACAATCTCCTGAACACGTTTTCGATACTCTTAAGTCCGGAAAACTTTCGTGAAAAGCCTATGCGATATTGCTTTATCAACTTATTGGTTGATTCTTGAGCATACTCCGACAGTTCATATAATTATTAATTTATTTAATACTAATTTCTTAACACTTGTTTGAAAGCGTTAAAAAGTAATTCCACAAAATATGTAGAATATGTGTTTTCAAAAAAATTTACTTTTTCATAATTATTAATGAAAAAAATTAATTTAACATTAATAATTTCATTTTTTTAAAAAAGGATACATTTTGCAAGCGTCGCTTAAAAAGTTGTTCAAAGCCGGAGTTGGTACTAGTAGGTGGATTTGAAGGTTAATTTACTAAGGTAATAGTATACACTTGCGGACACGGTGCAAAAGAAAGCGGAATATCGTGGAATTCGTAACTTATCTCTATTTTTTTAAGCACATTTTAAAATTTTCTACCGAATTTTCCGGTATTAAGTTAATTAAAAAAAATATGTGTAATTAATGATTTAAAAATTACATAAATGTATTTTAATTAGTACATACTTCCTGGAACACAGTCCATATTTAAAATATTCGTTTCACTTACACAGAACACAAATGTTTATCTTTAACGACAAGACTATTTTGTTTCCTGGTCGGCTGCATGCACCGCTAGCAATGAAGTGCCGACTTTGACATGAAATATAAAGGAGGAAATCGGTATTCAGTAGTTCCAACATTACTGTAGCCAACCTGATAGTCGAAAATTCCCATCCAGAAACTTTTTTTTTTCCTTTTTGGCCACGTTTTCAAGATTCTGGCCCACTGTGCGGCGCCCATGATCGTGACGCGATGTCTTTTTTATTTTATTTTTTTATTGTTTTAAGTTAACAATGAGTCGTTTTCGCAAGTGAAGTGGTCTTCCAAGTCAGGGCAAATGAGTGCCGATCTTTTTAGTGAGTCACTTTGTCCGTCTCAATACTGGAGAGCGAAAATAAATAAAAATCGTTGGTTTTAATATTAAATCAAGTCCTCCATTTGTATTGGGTGGTATCGGTCATCAGTTGTATTAAAGGCTGACATAAGTAGACCTGAAATTATCGCGATGTGACGTGTCAAAAGTTCACCGCAGATATCATCTTGGCGGCTTCATGTTTTGCTTTTACACTACTGTCTGTGAAAATTTAAACACTAAGATGGAAACATGTGGTTACCATGAAATTTTTTCCAGAAATTAAGGGCATAACAATACGCAAGAGATTAGAATTACAGAAATGCACGTATTCCATAACCGCGAGAATTCAGTGTGGTGCGGAGCCGCAAGGTATTGCGATCAGAGCCACTAGACGGCGTGGTGTGGTATAAAGGGTGCCTGGGTACGAACACATGCTGTTTGTAGGCGAGTCCACAATATATCAGGAGGACCGCAACGAACAAGATGCCTGCTGGCCATATTCCAGTCGCGTTCAGTGGGTGACATGTGAGGCTGCTTGCATGGCAGGGAAGAAAGGGCGCCCGTCGTTCTTCCTCGGCACATGTGGCTAGGTGTTGTCCAGCTGTGGAGCTGCCTGCTTGAAAGTGTTCAAAACCTGCGTGATGTAGTGGCTGCTTTTCAGATTTCACTCATACATAGGTAGCGCCCCAAACCATCACATTTGGAGTTTGATTGCTATGCCGCTCAACGTTGCAGTACTCCTGATTGCGTTCACCAATATGTTTACACTGAAACAGAGTTTCGCCCAGATTTCGCTCTTCCGAATAGCCAACCGAACTCTGTCTACTGACTTGGTTACACTGGAACAGAAATAAACTGTTATTTTTTTTTTTTTTTAGTTCGCAACAAATTTCATTACAAAATGAACGTAGCTGCTGACCTTCTTCAAAAGTCAATTGTGGACTCTCTTGAGATTTAATTTTGTGTTTGATACTGAAAAAAAATGGGCAATCGCCTTTTTTTTCAGGGAGAAGGGTTGTGGGACAATTCTATTCTTCGTTTTCCAAACTACTGGAACAGCCAATTAAATCGGGGGAGAGCTTCAATATTAAAAAGGAAACTTTTTATATGAAATCTGACAGGCTGTAAAAAAAAAATGTATGTATTTCCCTAATGTTTCTCTAATGGTTTTCATTCGGATAGAGTTCATTTGAACATATTTTTTTTTAATATCATAATTATACATTTTTAAGTATATAAATATCCCTTCTTTATTGGTGAAATGTATGTATTGGAGACTCCTTCATTTTGATGGTGCTATATGACTAGCTATAAATGTACAGATGATGCAAGACAGCACATTCAGCCGAACAAAAAAAAAATTATTTGGTCACTGGCAGAAATCAGAGTTTGGCGGAGTTCGGCCAAGTAGGACAGTCGTAATGTAACCACTTACACTCGAATCCATAATGTTACATATTTTTGTTTGTTTGGCCGATATCAGCCGTATTCGGCAGAGTAAAAAATCAGCCGAAGTCGATTCCAGTGTAAACGTACCTAACACTTACGCGACCATCACATGTAAGGACACGGTCACTTACATTTTTTATTTCAGTTTATGTTAACAGTGTTTATATTTAAAGTTAAAAAAAAATTTCAATTGTTCCACTGGTTTAATTAAGTTTTTTGGTTTAATTTAATTTATTTTGTAAGAGAAAAGATAATATTTAGTATGAGAGTGCATGGTGTATGGAACGAGCATTTTTGGCACTTGTGACGGTTCTAGGGCTTTACAGAGTGTATCTAAGACATTTGTCTGAGTTTTATTATAAAAATTATGAATTGCGAGCGTGGTGTAATATTAGGATCCACGCGTAGCTACAGGTATTGCGACACAATCCTGGCGTCTTGGTAAGTGTTGCATCAAGAACCAGCGTCAGTATAAAAAGACGAGACGCCACCGAGCGGGGCTTTTTTGTCACCAGTCTTCATCGCAGTGGACCTTCGGTCCAGAGCAGAGTTTAAATTTGTGTGGCAGTGGGTGACTTCTAGGTGTTTGCGGTAACCGTCTGAGTTGGTCTTTTGTCTTTGTTCGGGGAGTAAGTGAGTCGTCTGGTATTTTATTTTTGTTATTCATCGAAAGTGAGGATTTTAGTATAATCACTCAAATTAGGTTTTTTTTGTCGAAACTAGCAAGAGCTAAGTTTACATAAAGTGTGTCAGGTTAGGGAAGCAATAATAATACCAGCGAAATTTCTTATTAGTCGACACTCAGCGGTTGCGCAATTGTTTAAATTTGCAACGTCTATTCCACTGTTTTAAATTCCGTTCCAGTTTAGAAGTTGTATATCAGCCATCAAGTATTGATTTTATAATTTATAATTGTGCAACAAGTGTGCAAGAAATTGATAGGAACTTTAGAAATTTGAAATCGTAAATTTCCAATGTTGTGCAATTTGTGTGTGTTCAAAGAAATGGTTAGGGATTGTTAGCGGAAGTATTAAGAAATTCAAGGGATTATTTGCGGTCGTGCAGAACTGTCTTCTGATTTTTTTTGGAGAAGAAGAAATTATTTACCTGGTGAAAAATCTGTTGTGTAAGGAATCTTCTGATAGAAATTTAAATAATATACCGGTCGGTGGGTCTAACAAAATTTAAGGAAAGCTGTGCATTAAAGACTTGAAAGAAAACATTTAATTTATGATTTAGTAGTTTTGAGATACCCTTCTAACCTTTTATATATTTCAGAGAAGGTTTGAAGTGACCACCGCGAAGAGAAAGAACATTGTATGTTGTTATTACTTGATGCTTTCCAGGTAGGCACAAGTAAACGCCACAAGAACAAGATACTTTATTTTTTGGTAACTGCACAGACCATAAAGTGAGTGATTGTTATATTATATTTCGGCAACATATAACGTGCCGGGTTCTTTCAGATGGCGACTCTTGCCAGGATTGTTTAACAATATATGTAACTAATTATTTACATTGAGTTTTAGAATCCAGTGATCGAACTACACAACAGAATATTTTAAGATTCTGCAGTAAGAATTCTTACGACGCGAAAGGCTCCAGCTGTGTTTCGGGTTCACCGACCTGGAGAGGTGGCAGAAAAAATTGGGCGGATGTCCCAGGAGGGTGTGAACTGAGGAGTGGCTGTACAAACACAAGGGGTTCTGTGACCTTCTTCCACACGCCAAGGAATTTCAAAACAAACAAATAAGCAGGTTCTGTATTTGTGCTACGAAAGTAAAACTGGGAAAATATGCAGGTAATAGTGCTTCGAAAACAAAAATAAATTATTGAAGAGGACTCTAAAGGTACGTTAAAAAATCAGTGCCGCCTCGTGGCGGGGAAAAGTGCTTCTTTTGGGGGAAATTAATTTGTGTATTGTTTTTGTTTGTTTGTTACCTCAAATATAATTCATGATGGAAGGTTTGAGTATGCAAGAGATGTTCGAAAAATTAATGGATAGTCAGGCAAAAGCCACCGAAACTTTGAGTCAAAATTTGAGTCAAAAGATAGATAACCAAGGTGAGGAGCTAAAAGATAGTCAGATAAAAGCAACCGAGAATTTAAACCACAGAATGGAAAATTTGAGTCAAGATTTGAGTCAAAAGATAGACAATCAAGGCGGGGAGTTGAAAGAAAAAATTGAACAGAGTCAAATTGACTGTGAGAACAGGTTTGAAGAATTGAAATTAAATTTTGGGAAATTCCGGTCCGAACAGGTTGAATGGAAAGCAGATATTGGACAGAAGCTTTCTGAATTTGAAGACGATTTTTGTGGTAAATTTGAGGAATTCAAAATAGTCAAACTATATCTCTGGTGAAGGCTACGGAAAATTTTGAAACTAAACTCAGGGACCATGTTGAAAGGATAGAGAACAACCAAACAGGGTTAGTTTCTAGTTTGGATACTAAGATCGGGGCAATTATGATAGAAGTGGAGGATGTTTTGGAAAAGAAATTGGGAGTTACTAAATCAGGGTTACAAGATGAAATTCAAGAAAGGATTTTGGAGGTAAAGAAAAGTCATAATAACGATAATGAGAGTCTTACCCAAGAGATTGATGAGTGTAAACAAGGGATGCAAGAAATAAGGCAGGATTTGACTTCTGTAGAAACCAATCAGGATCATATGGGACAGGAAATTGAAAAGCCAAAAGAGAATTCCCTATGACGTCGAATGACTGATGATTTTGAATTTTCCAACAAAAATGTAATTTGAAATTTTTGATAGGATATTGTAATGGTTTTAGATTACTTCTCATTTGACCAAATGGTATGGTCAGTGAAATATTTTCAGTTCAGGGGATATGTATCCCAATTATTATGAATTATTTGGTTCTTTTCATTAATAAAGTATTGAGAAGAAGGCTGAAAGATTTTTTTTATAAATAATTCAAATTCTTGAAAGCATAAATTAATAAGACTTTGTAGCATATTTAGGTGATACCTATGGTATTTGAATATTTTCAAGCGGTAGTAAGTCTTGAAATACTATGTACAGTTAATGTAAAAATTTAAAATGTTTGGAAGGTTATTTAAACGCATAACCTGATATCATTGTTTCATAAACGCTTAGCAACATTGTTTGAGCATGCGTTTTTTTATTGGTCTGCGAACCCCAAATTTAAATTTTTGATTTTTTTGGTAAGTGATGGTATTATTACCAGAATTTCTTGAATTTATCAGTTAATTGAAAAGATACATTTATACATTAAGATTATTTATGTAAGACCACCACCGAAATTTTTTTTCAGAATATTGGAAAAAAATATTTTTTTAAATTTTTTTTTCTAAACTTAATTTTTAACTAAATCACCAAGGTCAATTTAGTAAAAAATTGGAGGGGGCTGTGACGGTTCTAGGGCTTTACAGAGTGTATTTTAAGACATTTGTCTGAGTTTTATTATAAAAATTATGAATTGCGAGCGTGGTGTAATATTAGGATCCATGCGTAGCCACAGGTATTGCGACACAATCCTGGCGTCTTGGTAAGTGTTGCATCAAGAACCAGCGTCAGTATAAAAAGGACGAGACGCCACCTAGCGTGGCTTTTTCGTCACCAGTCTTCATCGCAGTCGGACCTTCGGTCCAGAGCAGAGTTTAAATTTGTGTGGCAGTGGGTGACTTCTAGGTGTTTGCGGTAACCGTCTGAGTTGGTCTTTTTGGTTTTGTTCGGGGAGTAAGTGAGTCGTCTGGTATTTTATTTTTGTTATTCATCGAAAGTGAGGATTTTAGTATAATCACTCAAATTAGGTTTTTTTCGTCGAAACTAGCAAGAGCTAAGTTTACATAAAGTGTGTCAGGTTAGGGAAGCAATAATAATACCAGCGAAATTTCTTATTAGTCGACACTCAGCGGTTGTGCAATTGTTTAAATTTGCAACGTCTATTCCACTGTTTTAAATTCCGTTCCAGTTTAGAAGTTGTATATCAGCCATCAAGTATTGATTTTATAATTTATAATTGTGCAACAAGTGTGCAAGAAATTGATAGGAACTTTAGAAATTTGAAATCGTAAATTTCCAATGTTGCGCAATTTGTGTGATGTTCAAAGAAATGGTTAGGGATTATTAAAGAAATTCAAGGGATTATTTGCGGTCGTAGCAGAACTGTCTTCTGATTTTTTTTGGAGAAGAAGAAATTATTTACCTGGTGAAAAATCTGTTGTGTAAGGAATCTTCTGATAGAAATTTAAATAATATACCGGTCGGTGGGTCTAACAAAATTTAAGGAAAGCTGTGCATTAAAGACTTGAAAGAAAATCATTTAATCTATGATTTAGTAGTTTTGAGATACCCTTCTAACCTTTTATATATTTCAGAGAAGGTTTGAAGTGACCACCGCCGAAGAGAAAGAACATTGTATGTTGTTAATTACTTGATGCTTTCCAGGTAGGCACAAGTAAACGCCACGAGAACAAGAAACTTTATTTTTTGGTAACTGCACAGACCATAAAGTGAGTGATTGTTACATTATATTTTAACAACATATAACTTGCGGGTTCTTTCAGACACGGTAATTTATTCCATTCCTTGACTCGCTTTTCCACAAAAGAATTATACTTCTTATAAGCCTCCTCGTTACTTTTCATTCTATTAAAGCCGTCGATTCCGATTTAATATTGTTTGATGAGTCTGTTATCTGAATATATCTCACAATAATCCACTAAGCTAAACCCCTGTACAGTGCGCAGCCAACGTAACAATGCAGTAACGCGGGCTGCAAACCAACACGGCGGTGCCCGCTATTACCAGTCCCAGAACGTGAACATCTTGACACAGTAAGTTTAACCGCGGGCATTAAAGCGCTATCATAGTGGACTATAATGGCGTATTCACTGTTCTTAGCAGGAGTTATAAGAGGTTTTCCCAACCTCCTACTAGAATTACGGGATGGCAGAACTTCAGTTATAGTATATGCGCAAAGGAGTTGAAACTTAACAAACAGAAGGAAGCTTCCATGACTCGGAGACAGACGGCGACACTTGAGCCTGGCAGTCAGGTCGGATCCGTCGGAACCACAGGAAATCAGGTACTAAGACAATTATGCCTCAACATCTTTCAGACCTTATCACTGGACAGATACCGTACATCGTGGTTATCAGGGGTGAAAATAATAGTGAGTGCATAAAACAAATCCAATTTAATTATCACATTTATTTAGCACTGAGCGATCTAGTAGCTCAGTGGCTAAAGCGTTTGCTAACAAAGTTCCCGGTCCACGGCTCAAATCCGAGTGCGGCCAGAAATTATTCAGGAGATGTGTCTGATTATATTACCTACACCAACACGGTGCCTGGTTAGGATTTCAGATTAAACTGTAGGTCCAGTCACGACGGAGGCGGAATGCGTGGCAAATTGAAACTCTGTCGCCAGGATGCGAGAGAAACGAATTTATTTTACTGAAACCGTATCTTACCCTCTAACAAGAAACTATTTCTAATTTAATTCTGATTGGCGGTATGCCCTGGTCGCAATTTCCCCACTCATCCATTATCCCTGGCTGCCTACTTTTACACTCTACGAATTAGTATTTTAAATATTTCAGCGTTTTTGGTAATGTATTAATAATTTACCTTCCTAATGAATTCCAGTCCTTGAGTCCCTTACATACAAAAGAAAATTATCAGAGTTTGTTATGGTTGAAATTGAGTTTCAGTCATCGGATATTTCTCTTCTGTGAACCGCCATTAATTTTTCTACTAATAGTTTCCACGCCTCATCACCATCACACGCCTTGAAGACGCCCAGCACTCTCTTCACCCTCCTCCTGTCCTCCAATGACTCCAGATCCAGCTCCCTTATCATATCAGTTACTGACTGTGTTCTGCAGTAATTTCCAGAGGCAAATCCAGCAGCCCTTCTTTGCGCATCCTCCAACTCCTGTATTTAATACCAAAAATGTGGGTCCCTTACTACACCACCATACTCAAGCAATGGTCTCACCAAAGTGTTGTTACCCAATTCCCAAAGTTCCCCGTATATCCCCTCGTGGCTTTCTCCAACAAATGAAGGATTTTGGAACCTTCTCCTTCTACCTGCCCAATGTGTCCTGCACAGTTGAGCTAATTATCAAATGTTACGCTGAGGTTTTTACATTTCAAGTCTTCAACAAGCAATTCTTTCCCCACCTTATAATCGTAATCAACCTTTAGTTTTTTATTTGTATATCTAATAAGCTGACTCTTCTTTGCATTTATATTCACTCCATGATTACCAACCCAACTAGATATCCTGTCCAGATCATCCTGTAGCTGTATACAGTTCTCTACCGTTTTGACCCTTTTATGTAGCATTATGCCATCTGCAAACAATCTAATTTCTGATAGTGAACCCTAAAAATAATTATTTATTAGAATAATGAGTAGCAATGGGCCCAATGCGCTACCCTGTGGGACTCCCCTTTTTACTTCCACTTCTTTTGATACCGCATTTCCTACTCTAACACTTTGATTCCTACCTTTTAAGATTTCTTTTTTCCCATACTCCATTAGTTTTCTCCTTGTTTAATACCATCTTAGTGCTCACTCTGTCAAATGCCTTGGACTGGTCTAGTACCTGAATAAGTACTTAGTCCCCCTTATCCAACTCATCCGGAATATCTCGCTTATACTGTATTTGAAAATCAGCTTTTTTCCCGATGACCATTTCTGATGTCGGTAACCATGTACGCTTTCGTGGCGGCAACACAGAAAAATAGCTTCTCGGGCTTCTAGCCGCGACAAATTCTCATTGTCAGGCGACATTTCGGAACGTGGCACGGCTTTCAGATGTATTTGAAAATTATTCTGTGCATCATTTTTCCTATCAGAGACGTCGAAATGATAGGTCTGTAATTTTCAGCCCTATTTGTCGCTACTCCTTTATGAACCAGCACTTCAATCGCTCTTTTCCAGTCTTTTTGTAAGCAGCAAGAATCCAGACCCAATATAAATAATTCTGCAAGGTAAGGTACAATATGGTAATACGTCTGTAGTAATATTATCTACACCGGCTCGTTAAAGGTTTTTTCAGCTTTCTTGGTTCCTGCACGATACCGGTTTCCTCAGGATGAATTTGAAATATTTTAGTTTGCTATTTTGTAATTGAGCCGGCACGCTCGTTGTCTGATTCACGCCCTTCCATTCATGACTAGTAGGGATTACTTGAGCTAATAGCGGGGGGAAGTGAGGGGCATGAGGAGGGGGCAGCAAAATTTCACCTAATCTCATTCAAAGGGAGGGGATCAATAAAAATAACACGTCAACTTTTTATACATTTTTCTTCTGTTATTTCACAGAAAAAAAAGTAGTACATTGAAGACATCAGTACTAACGCTTAAGTATTTAGTGGTATGATGCAAAATTCATGAATGTACCAAATAAATTTAATTATTTAAAAATTCATATTCTTGTTGTTATTCCGTGTGGTCGTAATGACCTGGTGACAGGGGTTTCTATTGGCTGCGCATTCCGCCCATGTCTTAGCCGCACTTAACCTAACCGGGAAATCCTACCGGGTACAGGAGACCTACAGTTTAACGTGGAATCCCAACCACGGAAGCGTTATCGCGTACTTCACATTACACAGCAAGCTGTGCCAGAGGTGAAGGTCGGGTTAAGGGTCTATTAAAATCCCCGCCGAGACAGGGATTCGAGCCGGAGACTCTTTGTTCCTGTTCCCCACTTGGACACCTTAACCACCGAGCTCCAGACAGCTAAAATTCAAATCATAACGCAAATCTCACGGGGGTGGGGGATGAGGGGCCCACCACATCTCACTAAGGGGGAGGGGGGGACCAATTTTTAAAAAAAAACACCTCACTTAATAAATGGAGGCCCCCTTCAGCCGCTAGGATTACCTGGTCAGGTAGGGAGACTACGATAAAGGCGCGTTCCCACGATCCCTCGTAGCGAAGGCGAGACGGGACGGGATCTCATTAGCCGAAGTGTAGGGACGACCGCGGGCCGCAGGTTAGTCCTAGCTTACCTCGCCGCCACCTCCGCACCACGTTGCCTAGTGCCGTCTGGCACAGAGCACTTTACAGCAACAGAAGTGGTGCGCACCGCTGCTGCAAACCGATGGCAACAGCGCACCACTACACACGCCTGTGATGTTTACCGACTCAGAGTGGGTAGCTGCGTCTCGTCTCCGCTATCAGAGGCGGCCCTGTTCCCATGGCGTGTGGTTGAGTATGCGTCCCGTCCCGTCCCGTCTCGCCTTCGTTACAAGGGATCGTGGGAACGCGCCTTAAGGCTGACTGCGGACCATTAAAAACCATGTCACCCACGCCAATACGACTATGCGAGCCTTTAGTGCAGGGTTGGCCAACCCGCGGCCCGCGTTGAATATTTTTGCGCCCCGCGAGGTTCATCACCCTTTTACAAAATATATTTATTTTATAATCTTGGAAGTAGTGAAAAACATATTTATGCATCCATATTTTCAAAATTTATTTCAATTATATTTACATATTTTTTGTATATCATTTTAGCGTTATACGAGAGTAGGTCCAAAAGTTCCCGGCCTGACCTACTTAGCGGATGGGTACAAAAGTTTGAACTGCCGCGCTTCTAAGGTAATGTTTTGAGACATTAACGCCCATATTTTCGTTCCTCTCCGCAAGTTCCCGCACGCCAGAGAGAGGACCAAACATAACCTGAACACACCATGTCAAGTGTGGAGTATCGTGCGGTGATAAAGTTTTTGACTAAAGAAGGCTGTAGGCCTTCTGATATCCATGTACGCATGCAAATTGTGTAAGGAGATGATTCTCCTTCATATTCTACAGTGAAACATTGTGCCAAACTTTTTAAATTTGACCGAGAATTCCTGGAAGATGTCCCATGCTCAAGACGCCCGACGACAGCGATCACTGATGAAAACATCGCAAGTGTGCAGGAGGAAGTGCTGCAAGACTGGGCTTGTCGAAAACCACTGTCCTTAGAATTCTCCATGAACATTTGGGTATGAACAAGGTCAGTGCACGATGGATTCCCAAAATTCTGTCTGCAGTGCAGAAAGTCGAACTAGTGAACTGTGCTCGAGAGATTTTGAAGCTGTGGGAAGAGGAGATAACATTCATTTCTGAATTCTGTTGTCACTGGTTACGAGACAATGGTCCTGTACTATGATCCTCTATCGAAAAGAGAATCAATGGAATGGCGGCAGGTGGGCGAATCTCCGCCAAAAACTGCGAAAGTGTGCCAGTCGACGAAGATCATGGCAACTATTTTTTGGGATGATGAAGGAATTTTATTGCTTGATTTCAAGGCAAGAAATACTTCAGTAAACACAATATACTATGGCAACTTGATCATGAAAATCCGAGACGCCATAAAAGAGAAAAGGAGCGACAAACTTTCAAGAGGCGTGATGCTCCTGCACGACAATGCACCTGTCCACACTGCCATGCATGTGAAGGCCATTGTTAAAGAATGCGGATTATCCGAACTGCTTCATCCACCGCACAGTCCTGATTTGGCCCCGAGTGACTATTTTTTGTTTTCTAAACTAAAGTCTGACCTTCCTGCACGCAAGTTTTGCAACGATAAAGAAGTGCAGGCAGCTGTAATTAAACATTTTGACAGCAAAGATAAGAAATATTTTTCTGACGGAATAAATTTGTTAATTCCACGTTATGAATAATGTATTACAATAAAGGGAAGTTATATTGAAAAGTAATATATATGTTTCATTTATTTGAATGTCCCTTCCTACTTAGGCCGGGAACTTTCGGACCCACCCTCGTATATTTCTTTAAAATGTGCGTTTAGTATCATTATTATTATATTATCTACGTTAAAATGTAATAATTTTAGGAAACAGAATAATAATAACTAATTATGTTTAATTTTTTAGTCCATAAAATGTCTATAGTGGTTCTAAATCTAATATAGGGAAGTAAAATTTGTTGTGTTGCCCGCGGAGTTATGATGCATTTCCGAAGTGGCCCGCAAGATCATTTGGTTTGGCCACCCCTGCGCTATTGAGACGTACCGGCTCTGTTATTCTCCAGCACGTAACTCAGTTAGAAAGGCGAGGTTACGGCTAATGAATTATGCGAGAGACTGGTGAATGGCAGAGTCCTGCAGGCTATGGCGCAGTAAATGCGCCATTGTCCTACTTGCTGGTGACTCGGGCGGTCATTGGACTACGCCCTATTAAAGATACAGCCACTAGGTCGAGGGCGTCCCTCACACTGTCAATAGACCACGGTGATCCGAACGAGAACAGTGAAATCAAGAGAGCATCACAATCGTCAAATCACGTTCGATGTGCTAACCAGTGTAGCCACCTTACGAACACAAAAGTCGCTAGACCTGGTCTAAAAACTCACTAAATTACGGGATATTTAGAACTAAAAGATTCGCTAGAAATCGCTAAATAAAATAAACGGAACTGGTAAAGAAAGTAATATAAAAATATTTTAATAATTTTTCCATTAAATTCAACATAATATTGTATTAAAAATCAACATCAAATTCTTCAGTCGGAATTTCTTCTCCATTATCTTAGTCTGTTGGTGGAGTTTCAGAACTTGCAGATGTGGAAGCATGTCTCAGATTTAAAAGTATAGCATCTTTGCCAATTGCAGCAATCACATCAACCGAAATCTCGTAACTTTAGCGGTTTTTTCCTCAATTTTTAACTGATTACTTATAAAAAGAATGCTATTAAGAATGTTTACAGCCATCTTATTTCTCAATTTGTTTTTAACAATGTTCATTATACTGAAATTTCTCTCTACTGAGACATTCGAGTGAGGAATTGAAGAAGCGGATATGGCTAAATCAGATAACTCCAGAAAGATACTTATTCCAGCAGCATTCTTGTATTTTCGAACTTCAGCCCAAAATTCGATGACATTATTTGCAGCGTTCCATTGAACATAATTAATAGCATGCCATTGCTGTAAGAGTTTGTCAATTTTTTCGTCATCAACTCCGAGTTCTGAGGTAAGATCAACTATTTTGTTGTCTTTGCCCTGGCGAAGAATATTTTTCACACTAAATAGACACATTTTCTCCCAAATAATTTAGTTGAAGGGAAACGGGGATGTTTATCGAAACTCTGCAAGGTTGAATATCACTAAAAATCACCAAATATTTTTTAGCGGTAGCATATTTAAGAATATCGCAGTCGGACTTCAAACTTCACTAACTCTAGCGACAAAATCGCTAAGGTGGCAACACTGATGCTAATATAATTAAGGTACCTTGTGGGTTTACAACTAAGGATTGCAATCCCGCAGTGTGTTTTCAATCCCGCGGGATTTGCACCAATCCCGCGGGATCCAGCGGGATTGGCACCAACAGTTTCTTGACGCATAAATTTAAAACTTAGTTATTTAAAGCGTTAATAAATTAAATAATAAACGTCTGTTAATTAAATTAATAAATCAGTTTTAATGTTAAATGATAAAAATTAACAGATAACAATATTTTTAATTATGAATAAACGTTCCATAACACCGAGAGAAAGTATTCTGTTTCACAAAGTGAAGTGAATATATTCTGTAAAGTGTAGACTTGGCTCAGAACAAGATCTCATAACTTTTTGTCACTGCACAATCCGGCGATACAGCCGTGAAGATTTCATTATACCTTTTTTTTTTTTTGTCTTTAGTCGAAATAATAACAAGTAGTTGGAAGGACACATGCTATTCACTAAAAAATAATGTATTGTGACGATTGATAAAATCATTCAAAGAGGGATTAATCGCAAGTCAGAACGGCACATGTAAGCAGGCGGCTTTCGTCAAAGAACATGTGTTCCAAACGCACCGAGGCGGCGGCCAAAACAACAATAAGTCAAAGGATATACAATTGCCTTTCTATAGCTGCTAAATAAATAGGCATGTGATCGTTAAAATTACGAGGACATGAGTTTCGTATCAACGAATAAACAAATTTTCAGCCGAAAATACAGGAAGTTGTCACAATTACTTTATCTGCAAATACAGAAAATGGGAATAATTAAACCGTGAATAAAAAGCTTTATCTGTGTTTTTCAGATAACGTGTGAGACACATAAAAAATACTTATTACGTAGTTAGAAAATCGTACTAAATACGCAACCATAACCATAAAAATATGTTCTCAAATCAAACGTAAGTTTTAATGAATACGTAAAAATGTATCTATTTACTTACGAATGACGGAGGTTGTCCAAAACGAACGTTTGTTCACACGAGTCAAATGCCAACTGCAAGGGTAGAGGCAAACAGTGCAATACATCCGATAGAGACCGAGTGGGGCAGCGAGTCACGCAGACTGACACGCGTTTTTTTCCGTATTTTGCGGATTGCGGATGCGCTTAATTTTGTGCGAGATCCCGCGGGATTGCAGGATCCCGCTTTGCTGGATTGCAATCCCTATTCACAACCCACCCTCTCGTCGTGCCCTTGCCTGCTTAGCGTCACTCCCTCAGGGCGATCCGTAAAAGGCTTAAGAATCAAACTAGATTAGTACAGATGATCTTGACAAAAAAACAGGAATAGATTTTCCTCTATGTTAAAAACATGTACTGCAGTGCTAAGTGGCAGGTGAAGACTGTAAACAGCTGCAGGGTGACCTGGATAGATTATCTAAAGGGGTAGGTCAGCATGGAATGAAGATAAATTCCAAGAAGAGTCAGCTTATAAGGTACATAGATAAAAAAACTAAAGGTTAATTATGATTGTAGGGTGGGGTCAGAATTGCTTATTGAAAGCTTGAAGTATAAATAACTTGGTATATCGTTTGATAACAAACACAATGGGGCAGAGCACGTTGGGCAGGTTGTAGGAAAAGGTTACAAAATCCTTGATTTAGGGAGCGTGCATAAACCACGTGGCACCATTTTGGCTTCCTGTGAACCCCTCACGTAACTCGACGTGGCTTTTGAATGTACCCCCCCCCCCTCTCCTCATTCCCCCACGTAGCACGTAGCTTTTTCCCCTTTTGATACTAGAAAACATTTTGTACAGTTTTCTCTTGTCAGACGATTATAAATTACATATGGAGATAATTAAATTACGGAAATAAACATTTCACATGCTGTTGTGTGTTCTGTACCCCCCCCCCCAAATCCTAGACCGAGCCACGTAGTTTATGGACGTTCCCTCACTGGAGAGGGTGGAGAGAGGATGTACCAGAGAAGTTAGGGAGTTGGGTTACAAAACATTGGTCAGACCATTGGTATAATATGGTGGTGTAGTTTGGGACGCACATTTTGGCTATCAAATACAGGAGTTTGAAGGTGTGCAAATAAGGGCAGCTAGATCTGTTTGCGGAAATTATGGCAGGACCCAGTCAGTAACTGATATGATAAGGGAGCTGGATTGGGACTCATTGGAGGAAAGGAGGAGGGTGAAGAGAGTGCTGGGAATGTACAGGGCATATGTCGGTGATGGGGCTTGGAGGGATATTGGTCAAAGAATTAGGAATAGTGCATGGAAGGGGAAAGGCGACCATGACCACAAGCTTGCGCTCTATTTCGTGCATAAGGGAGTGGGAAATGTTTCTTTTGTTGCTAAGGGTGTCAGAGATTGGAACAAATTACCAAGTGTAGTGATGAATAGTTTTCCAAAAACCCTTAAGGAATTTAAAATTAAAGTTTGTAAATCAGAACAGTATATGGGGGAGGAGTTTAACAGTCTAATTACAAAAGAAAATATATATGTATATAATAGGGGTAATTTAATTTAATTTAATTTAATTTAATTTAATTGCAATGGAGCACAGGCTCCGGTGGCAATTTCCCTACACAGCTATCTTCCCCCTATCCTGCACCCACCTACATTTGCCCTCTACAAATTTTTTCTTTAAATTCCTTCAAAGTTTTCGGTAAATTATTCATCGTTTCTCTTGGTAACTCATTCCAATCCCTGACACCCTTACCTAAAAAAGAGAATCTTCCTACACCCTTGTGCCTGAAATCGAGTGCCAGCTTGTGGTCATGGTCATCTTTTCCCTTCCATGCACTACTTTTCATACCTACTGCAATATCTTTCCATGCCTCATCACCAGTATATGCCCTGTACACTCCAATGACCCTCCTCATCCTCCTCCTGTCTTGCAATGAATCCCATTCCAGCTCCTTTATCATATCCGTCACTGATTGCATTCTGCGATAATTTCCAGAAACAAATCTAGCAGCCCTTCTTTGCACCCTCTCCAACTCCTGTATTTGATACGTAAAATGAGGGTCCCATACTACACTACCATATTCGAGCAATGGTCTGACCAAAGTTTTGTAACCCAATTCCTTGACTTCTCTCGTACATCCCCTCATAACTCTCTCCAACAAGTGCAGAACTCTGAAACCTTTTCCTACCACCTGTCCTATGTGTCCTGCCCAGTTAAGTTTGTTATCAAAAGTAATTCCAAGATATTTGCATTTCAAGTCTTCAGGAAATTACCAGCGGAATGTTGGCTCTATCGCAATTAAATTAATAATAATACAAGCTGAGGCATTCCTAACATTAAATCTGAAGTAGCTTCTCCATGGTGGACGGCTATTGGCTGCCCGCAGATAGTTCCTGACTGCCACAACAGATGACAGCTCAGTGCGTGTGGGAAACACATCTCTGTACAGGCGACACTGGCGCAAAGAAACCATCCCCTAAACAAACCTGATTGTCCTGCCTCTCCATATCTCGATAAGCAGATATTCTGTACCAGAAAAAAAAAATCTGAAAGATCAAACAAATCGTGTTGTAAGTTTGTACTGAGAGCGCCACATCTGCATCTTCTTCCTATTTTGCTGATCTTCTTCACCATTGAAGCTCATTGGCCACCTTCCGCGTGTTTCAGGGAGAAATTCTATCCCGGCCCTTATTTGTGATCCCGGGATTGTGCACAGACAATTCCGGAATAATCAGGGGATTTGGGATGGTAATTAAAAACATATAAAAAATGTAAGAATAGGTTTTTTCATTGTAATTTTAATATGTCCCTACACAATAATCATTTTTAGTAATGAGACTAGAATTCACACAATCATGACCGAGTTAGTTTTTTAAAACAAAAATTAACTTCTCTATAAATTTTAGCAGGCAATTGACTTCTACATAATTTCAAGGCACTTAGTGACAAAAACGTTTCACATATTAAAATATGAATCACTCAAATTCACATTTCTTATAGTCAACAAGTTAATATTTTAAATTCAGTTTTTTAGGAATTGCGAAAACAGGATCGACGAAATAAGAAGGCGTTGAACGTTAATCTCTTAGCCTGCTTCTATATTTATTTTACACGTGTATTGCTGTAGAGAAAAAGCGTTGGGGAACGATTGAAGTTGGAGGGATTGTTAGTAAATACAGTACTTATAAACTCGTTCCAGATTATATCCCTCATTGAAGCTAGAGTCTTCAAAAGTATTAATCTCCTTCTTGGCGATTTTGTAAAAATTCGATTCTGTGTATGATTATGGAGATAGTATTTCACGCTTTTCGGTTAACGCTTTGCCCTTGCATTCGGGAGGACGGCGGTTCGAATCTCCGTCCGGGCATCGAGATTTGGGTTTTCCATGGTTTCCCATATCACTCCAGGCAAATTCCGGGAATCTTTCTGCAAAATGCCAAGGTCGAATTTCTTACCGTTCCTTGTCCCCAGTCCCATCCCGCCTCTAATGATCTTGACGTCGACGAGGCGTAAACCAAAAGCACAAAAAAAAAATCATGCTTTTATCTATATCGGCCTGTAGTTTTTCTTTGAGATTTAAATCACTTTTGATTTCAATTGTGGGTTTGGTTTGCATCGTTTGCTTGTCATAGTTCTTACTAGTTACTCTTAATGTGTTTAGTCCCTGCGTTAGAGAAATTACCTGTATACAACAATCTCGGTGGGGCTAGGAAACAAATCCCTTTCATCGTCCACGATTCGTCCATAATCATAAAATGACTTCCAAACTTTGTACATAATCATCATTTAAGGTAATTTACGCTAATTAACCGAAAAAAGAATAAATAACTTTACTTACGCGATGCAAAGCGGAGTTTTTTTAGACACCTGTGGGGGCGTTAATTAATTAGATGAGGTGTTTTTCCTGAATTCCACCCCCCCCCCGTGGTGAGATTTGGTGAGATCTGGTAACCCCCCCCCCTGCCTATGGTGCTTCCTAGGGCGATTATACCCCTAAAGTCGGTATAGGCGTGGAGTTCTGTTCTTCAAGAAATTAAAAAGATGACGTATCGACCTGCAACCCTCTCCCCCTTCCCATCTCCCCCCCTTGGTGAGATTTCGTCCGACCGCCTCCCTCCCCCTGTTTTACCCCACGTAATTAATGGACACCCCTTTTCACTCACAACTTCTCTGTTTCACGCCACAAACGCGACTAAAATCAGCTGTTAAGACAAGAAAGGCAAAGTGACAGTGACAGGTAAAAAGACTGCATTTCGTTCGGAAATTTTGTGTTTTATGATGTATGTTTCATAAAAAATCATTACGGATAGATACTGCAGGTATCATAAAGCAATTAGAGCTCCTGAAGTGGGGGAAAGCACCGGGCCCAGATGGAATTCCAGTAAGAATATTTTCAGAATATGCGGCGGAAATCGGCCCATTTCTGTCTGATATATTCAGTAAATCATTAGAAGAGCGAAAAGTACCTTCAGACTGGAAAATCGCGCAAGTAACTCCGATTTTCAAGAAAGGTGATCGAAGTGATCATGGAAACTATCGTCCAATATCTATAACATCTGTTTGTAGTAGAGTTATGGAGCATATTATATGCTCGAACATTATGAAATTTCTAGACGATAATAATTTGCTTACAACAAATCAACACGGATTTCGGAAGAAAAGATCATGTGAAACACAGCTGGCCCTATTTACACACGACGTAATGAAAGTTATTGATGCAAGGTTCACAAGTAGATGCCATTATTCTAGATTTTCAGAAAGCCTTTGACTCTGTGCCACACAACCGCCTTTTAGCGAAGCTACGAGCGTACGGTATACCGGATCAGATTTGTGAATGGATAAAGGATTTTCTAACTGGTCGGTCGCAGTATGTCGTCGTTGAAGGAGAAAGTTCTTCTAATCTAGATGTTACATCGGGGGTACCTCAAGGAAGTGTAATATGACCACTTCTATTCTTAATTTTTATAAACGATCTCGGAGACAAAGTGAAAAGCCTTTTTAGATTGTTTGCTGATGATGCGGTTATTTATAGGGAAGTAAGAAATTTGACCGATTGCTTAGAAATTCAGCGTGATCTGGATATTATTTTGGCATGGTGCGCTGAGTGGCAACTTACGCTAAATTGTAAAAAGTGCAAGACAATGAGCATAACTAACAAAAAGAATCAAATTGTTCAGAAATACGAGATAAACAATTCACTTATTGATATGGTCGATTCTATGAAATATTTGGGAGTAACAGTGCAAAGGAACATGAAATGGGACTTACACATTAATTCTTTGGTAGGTAGAGCTAATTCTAGGCTGCGATTCATAGGTCGAATATTGAATAATTGTAATGAACAAACAAAGGAGATAGCGTACAAATCTCTTGTGCGTCCACATTTGGACTATTGTTGTGCCATTTGGGATCCGTTTCGTAAGGGGTTGATCGGAAGTATAGAGAAAGTACAGAGAAGAGCCGCTCGATTCGTGACCGCTTGCTACAGTCCTTATGAAAGCGTCACAGAACTGATTAGTAGACTAGGCTGGGAGTCTCTGGTAAATAGAAGACGCACGATTCGTTTAAACTTATTGGTAAACATGTGTACTCCCACTTTCACTCACGAGTGTAGTGAAATACTTCGTCTACCAACCTATTTGAGCCGGAATGACAGGATACATAAGATTAGAGAAATAAGGTGCCGCAATGATTCTTATATGAATTCTTTTTTCCCTCGTACCATTAGGGATTGGAATGCACAACAAAGAGATTAGCTTTGGTGCTGAGCACCCTCTGCCACCCACAATTTTGTGAATTGCAGAGTATATATGTAGATGTAGATGTAGATGAAAATTTTTGCTATTTTTCATCAATACCGATAATCCCGGGACTGAGAAATTTCACCCAGAAAATTTCGGGACTGTAAATGGGCCGGGATCCCTGGATCGAATCCCAGGTCGCGTACAGATAGTTACTGTAATAGTCGGCACTGTTTATGTTAATACAGCTCACGAAATTGATTTTGGAGTCAATGAAATAACAAGACTGCCGAATCACGCCTCATATCACTTCTATTCAGTCGAAATCTTCAATTAAAAACACGGATAGATAGCAGACTTCGTCCAAAGATACTAAAGCGCATAACAAAACAATTCCAGTGATTATACTTCAGGGAACATTTCTGCTTCACAGCTCACAAAACTTCTGAAAAAGACTGTAAAAACGTTTAGAAATCCTGTCAGCGACTCTAAAATTGTTTCTGCTTGCTCTTGCTGCGAGATTATATATGCCCCAGAGAAACATCCGGACCCAGCAAAGAGTGCCGATAGACGTTTATCGCACGCTAACAATCCCACTGACAATCAAAATCACACGAAAATATTTAGAACTAGTACACAATCGCTCAGAAAAACTAGGAAACACTCTAGAAAGGAAATTAAAGATATTTAAACATGAAAATGACAACATAAAAAATTCCAAATAGCCAAAAATCGTCCTCAAAACACCGCGGCTTATATCATGATTTATAATTTCAAGCTTACAACTAGGGCTGTAACGGAAGTCATCACTGCGGATGCGGATGCTGATGCGGATGTTCAATGTTTGACATCCGTGTATGCGAAGAGGAAAAATAAATGTATAATTATTTAGATTTTAATATTTTATCAAAAATAAACTTAAAATCAAAATAAGTATATTTTTTATCCAAATTCTACATTTTTTATAAGTAACGTCTGTATGCATATAATACTGCCATGTTGATTTATTTTTTTGCCACATCTTTCAACAATAAAAAACGTGAGATGATTTCACAAGTTAATTAAATAATTTTCGTAACTACGCACGCGTCTAAAATACAATCTTTTGTCATGTGAACTTTGCGGAGCTCGCGGCTCGACTAATTCAAGCGTCGAGCACAAGGCCACGCCACCGCACATCTCCGTGCCCGCCACCCGCCTTTCCACCGCTCTAGCGGCACATTCACAGTACAACTTGTAGGACCGACGATGATCCGATTTTCGATAAAGAACCTTGATGGGCCGTGAAAAGGGTGCATGTAGGACGTGTTGGATATTGTTGGGCTCCCAAACAACCAACACGGGTCCTTGCCGTCCAACAAGCTATGGCGTTGGATCGTGATTGGAGGAAACATCCCACGAGTGTGCGGTAACGACACATGGTGTGCCGCGAGAAAGTACGAGTGGAAAGGACTGCTTGGAACATTTTGTATTAGCGTGAATGGGTGAGCGCATCCTACAGTAGTTGTACACGGATGTCCTATAAGTTGGACCGTGAATAGGCCGCTTTACTTTACACGCAAGTTCAAACTTGTAAATTCGTCGCTTAGGTAAAATAACACCATTTAGTTCATTGTTATTTTTATTGAAAGATCGTCAGAAAAAAACAACCTCATTGTTGTTAGCTAAGAGACGATGGGCAGAATCTAGTATAAAGAGAAAAGAATAATATATATATTGCAATGTAAACAAAACATTCGCTATACATCCGCAATAAATATTGCGGATGTGGATGCGGGATTCCGCGCGAAAGTTCCGCATTTGAGGATGCGGAGATCCGTTACATCGCTACTTACAACTAATACTTCACCCATTATTCGAGTACTACTTGTGATTGCGTTACACATTATTTACGCAGTCTCTTTCCACAAACCGAGCGTGGTGGTGTAACGGTTAGCGTTCTGGCCTCGCATTCGAATCCCCGTTCGAGCATCCAGATTTGGGTTTTCCATGGTTTCCCAAATGCCGGGATGCTTCCTTCAAAAGGCCATGGCCGAATTCCTCCCCATTCCTTGTCCCCCATCCTTTCCCGTCTCTAAAGACCTCGCTGTTAAGAGACGTTAAAAAAAATCTTTCCACAAAAGCAATAATCATTCAATACACAAATTAATAATTAATCAACTTCCATCTCTTTACACTTAATTCCTAAGAGTAAAATGCATAAAACACTACCGTACTTCTTAAAAGCCACGTATATTTCGGTGACCGGGTAAAAATCTGGCATTTCCGAGATGAGGATAGGACAGTATTCTTCCTACAATTGTCTTTTCATTTCCAGTTACCATCAAAACAGACGTCGTTGACTGGGGGTTAAACAAATGACAGTTCTCTGAGGGTCTTGCAGTGTAACTTGACCATACGTCCCGCTAACCCAAACAAAACGACAATTTAATATATGTGATTATTGTAGGACATTTCTTCCACAGTTGGTTGAGGTCACAGGTGACCAACAACCACACCTTAAAACAAAAATGTGAAATGTAAGTGATAATACGAATCCTACCTTATGTAAAAAAAAGACTTTCTGCTTGATAATTCAAAACTGATACGTATATATAAGTCATTTTTATACTTCCTATTTATAAGAAAAATTTCGTTATATGTAGTAAAAAAAACATTATGTTAAAATATCACATTTTACAGGAAACATTGTACGCTGAAGATACCTCGACGAGAGGCGAAACCGTTCTCGCCTCGCATTCGGGAGGACGGAGTTCGAATCCCCGTCCGGGCATCCAGATTTGGGTTTTCCATGGTTTCCGCAAATCACTCCAGGCAAATGCCGGGAGGCTTCCTTCAAAAGGCCATGGCCGAATTCCTTCCCATTCCTTGCCCCCATCCTTGCCACCCATCCTTTCCCGTCTCTAAAAGACCTCGATGTTAAAAAGAGACGTAAAGCAGTTACAAAAAAAAAAAAAAAAAAAAAAAAAAAAAAAAAAAAAAAAAAGAGAGGTGAAACGCGTCCGTCAAATATATAATATCCAAAACAGTTGTATTGACGTAATAATTAAAGAATAATTATTAACAATTTAATATATTTAAATGTTAAGGTGTGAAACAGACGATGCGGTTTTTGCCGATCGAGTAGACACATGGACCAGTACTGATCACGCAAGGATTTATTAGCAGCAGCTAAAATATGGAAATGTTCGACGAGTTTCCGCTTATTTTCAACTACGTCGCAGATCAAAAAATCACTAGCTGGAACGCCGAGTGTCGGTACTGAATACCGTCGGGCTGAGTTGTTTCAACACTTCCGAGCTAACACTCTCAACAGTACGAACTTTCCTGTATCTGTTGAGGGGCGGAACGTGATGTCTCTGCCTGGAAGTAACGCACCTGACGAAAGAGAAAATATGGACAAGTGAAACAACACAGTTAAGTGTCGATGTATTGAAAGCCAAGATTAACATCAACAAATCATTTAATGAACTATTTGAAAACTAGCCCCTATATTTTAAAACTGATTTTGTTCGCCTCTAAATACAAAACAACTGCCTAGTTGGGCGTTATATGTCAGACAGTAAGGCTAAGTAAGTCAGCTAACATTTCATACAGGGTGTCCAGAAAAGGACTCCCTGATTTCAAAATTAAATATCTCGAAAACAAAGATCGATAGAGGAATGCAGTAAACGTTATGTTTATCGTCACAGCTGTAAGAAGTGTATACAGCAGTTTGAAATAATAGTTACAAAAGCTGCTAACAGATGGCGCTGTAATCGCCATACGTAATGCCTAAATAGTGATCCGAAGCTCAGGGCGATCAGTTCCACCATTGAAACGTGAAAGGAGGTTAGCGTACCGAAGGAAGAGTTTAAAACCATGTACACCATTGATTGTTTTCATACGATTATTTCACTTATGTAAGCTGATATGTGCTGTACAGCGTACAGCGCCATCTGTTAGCAGCTTTTGTAACTATTATTTCACACTGTTGTATGCACTTCTTACAGCTGTCACAATAAACATACCGTTTACTGCATTCCTCTATCGATCTTTGTTTTCGAGATATTTAATTTTGAAATCAGGGAGTCCTTTTCTGGAAACCCTGTACATTCTATTTATTAAAAGTGTTCTTCGTTTTTGAATAAAAGCTAATAAAGTACAAGGTTCCTTGTTTTCCTTACAAAATTCCTCAGGCGTCCCGCCGTGAAGAAGAAGATAAATGGCCACGTTGGATATGAGGCACCGTGCTACGTGGTCAGGTTGGAAACACAAGACTGATGAACTAAACTACAATAAAAGGTGTAAGGTCCAGCGTCTGGTCAGTATGTAATTTCGGAAATTGCCCTTTGTCTTTGTTTTAGGAACTAAACTAGCTGTGTCCGCGACTTCGTCCGCGTGGAATAGTTATTTTGGGCATCATATTTATTTTTGCAAACAACCTCCTCAGCTTTATAAATTATAGCAGTTACCCACGACTTTGTCCGCGTCAATTTCTGTTATTATTTTAGACAGTTTTTTGCAAATTTAGTTTTTAAGTTTTTAAAAGAACATAATTATTTTAAAGTACTTCTCCGTAAATTATATTTTTAGTTTTATTTTCTTGTGGCAGAAGGACATATTGGTTTTCTCCGCAACCCGATCTTGACAACGCGACATATAGTTGGCCGTGTGAAAAGCAGTCTTGACGTAAGTCGATTCCTACGTGTTTAAATGTTTGCCCCTGTGATTTATTAATTGTAACGTCCAAAGATAGCTTAACGGGAAATTGAATTCTTTTAAAATTAAAAGGTAAATCATTTGGAATCATTGGGATGCGAGGTATAAGCACTGTTTGACCAACTGCTGGACCAGTCAAAACTATTGCAACGATCACGTTATTTCGTAGAAATTTAATTTGAAGTCGGGTTCCGTTACATAAATTTGGTGGTTTGAGATTTCTAAGTAAAATTATTGGGGCACCTATTTTTAACTTGAGGGAATATGGGGGAAGGCCAATTGGGTTCAAAGAATTAAGAAACTCTTGTGGATAATGTACCGCATCTTCTTGATCCATTACGTTATCAATAGATGTGTAGGTAACTATACCCGCGACTTCGTACTCCTGGATTAAGAATTTCTTTGCTAGAATTGAATATAGAAAGTTTTTGGTAACGAAGGATTGGTCCCAAACAATTTAAAAAGTATTATTACACGACAATATTATATCGCAAAAACAAATAACGCTGCATACAACCGTTCATAAGGGAGCCGACCGCGCGTAATATCTTCTAAGATGTTCATTGAAATTAAGTGATGCCAAAGACAATTTTGTTCACAATTAAATACTCTTAATCAACAACACATTTATTTGGATAAAGATTAATATTATTATGTTGATACAACTCTAACAAATAATTGGTAATAATGCATTAATTTCGACCAAATTTGGTTACCATAAAAACGGTTCTAGTGAGTTAATCTTAAAAGATAGACATATGCTGTCGCGGACATTTTTTTAGATCATTTCAAGAGAAATAATCCTTTCATACATATTTTTTTGGTATCTTGAGCCGTTTTCGCAGCGCACGCAACAGAAGCCCTCAAAGATGAATAATTTTCCCCGTTTTTTCCACATTTTCCATTGTTTCTTCGCTCTTGTTAGTCGCAGCGTGATGTTATATAGCTTAAAGCCTTCCTCGATAAATGGTCTATTCAACACAAAAAGAATTTTTCAATTCGAACCAGTAGTTCCTGAGATTAGCGCGTTCAAACAAACAAACAAACTCTTCAGCTTTATAATATTAGTATAGATAAATAGGCAGACTTAGGGCCTTATTACACTAGGCGACTTGGTGGCTCAACCAGCCGGGCAACTGGTGGCTCTGCTCGTCGCTGGGCATAGAGTGTTATGGAGCTTATTACACTAGGGCAGCCAGTGGCGCCGCCAGAAACTGGCGGCCGGCTGGTTGCCGGGCCCGGCCACCAGACCGGCAACCACTGGCGGCCGAGAGTCGTGGCGGGGCATTTTTTTTTTTTTTTTTTTAATTTATTAATGGTCGTTGGCTTGCGCCAATTGACCAGCTGATTAATTACAATATTTTACAGTTTCATTTAGTCTAGACATAGTACAATTTATTTCTATTATAAACATTAATATATCTTTTGATTCGGTATTACCTATAGATAGTAGTACATTTTATATCCATGATGGCTAATGCGGTGATCAACATTCCTGTTATATATTACACTTGTTGGATTTTTCATACATAATTGACTATTCTATTGAAAATGTTGTATTACATTGGAGTGGTAATTAGTTTAGACATAGTACAATTTACGTTTAATGTGACCTTCATGTATCATTGTTTTGGCATTACCCATAGATTGGAATACATTTTATATAAGTAATAACCAATGAGATGAGTAAGGTAATTAACAATCCTATTACAAGTTTTACATTGAATTGTTTTCATTCGGACTTTTATAATGAATAAGTTTGTGAATAATTTCTCGTCTTTTACTTTATGATTTGAAACGTGAGTCTATCATGTGGGTATTATTTTATTGCAGTGTATTAAATTTTTCCTTAGCAAGCTTTTATCTGATTATTGGTTGTCTATATCTGTCATTAGGTGATATCTCCTATTTTGATGGGAAGTTCAGAGTTTTAGGTTGGACTCATGTAGAAATCGGGCTAGTGCTCCATACACATCTTGTCTTTGTGACATCAAGAGGGAGGTTACGGAGGTCGGAAGAGGTATATTTAGTTTTACTAGAGTTTTGTATAGTTTGTTTTGGGGGTTCTTGTACTGATTGCAAGCTAGGATGATGTGATTTAAATCCGCTACTTCTTCGTGGTCTTCCTGACAAGAGGGTGATTGGAGCACTCCTATTCTATATAGATGGCTTGGGAAACTTCCATGGCCCAATCTTATGCGGATTATTGATGATATGTGCCTTCTGCTCATTCTGCAGGTTACAAACCAAGGTTTGGGTGGAATATTGGGTTGAATTGAAGCGTAGTGCTTTCCTCTGACCGATTGGGTTGTGGACCATGATTCTGACCAGTCACTAATATATTGTTTCTTGATAATAGGTATAAAGTCAGTGTGTGGCAATTGAATGAATTGTCTCTCTCCGTGTGATAAACTATCTTTTGCTAATATGTCGACTGCTTCATTGTATTGAATTGACGCATGACCTTTGATCCATACTAGGTGTACATCTTTCCCTTCTACGTAGGCCGCATGCATCAGTTGTATAATGTCTACTAAAATCATATTGAGGTCACTATGTCTATTTGGGTTGTCTAGTTTTAAGGCTACGCTTTTCGAATCTGTTAGGATCAGCATTTTACTGTATCGCTTGAATCCGTATTTTATTGCTTCTCTGATTGCGAGGGCTTCGGCTGTGTATATCGAAGTTTCTGGTGGTAGACTGACTTGCTTAGATACTTTTGATTCAGGACAAAAGTAGGCGTATCCAACTCCGTCGGGGGATTTGGAGCCGTCAGTGTAAATGTGGATGTGATTCGGCCACGTTTGAGATAAGTACCCCTCCGCTAAGGATTTTATTTTCCCACTTTTCATAATCCAATTTGGTAGATAGTGTATATTGGGTTTGAATCTTAGAACCTCGTAGTCTTTTGAAAAGAGGGGTAGCATTTCATTTTGGATAATTAAAGGTGCCATAAGTTTTATTTTTTCGTAGCTTAGGATCAACAAAGGAGTTCTTGAAATGGTGGACATATCACTTTTCTCCATCACTTTTGTATAATCTATGGCCTTTTTCATTACGGGGTGATTTGTAATTGCTGCTCGCCTGGTTAAGTAAACCGATGCTAACAGCTGACGGCGGATGACCAGAGGCATTTCCTTTGCCTCCACTAATAAAGCGTTAGTTGGCGTGGACATCATCGTTCCTAAGCATATTCTTATGGCTCTATATTGCAGGATGTCTAATTTGCGGAGTATATACTTGGGTGCATTGCCGTAACAGTGGCTTCCATAATCCAGGATTGGTCTAATGAGTGCTCTGTACATAATTAGAAGAATGGCAGGGTCGGCTCCCCACCAAACACGTGATATCGATCTTAAGACGTTCAGGTGACGTTCCGATTTGGTTAAGATTTGATCGATGTGTTTTTTCCATGTAAGTTTGCTATCAATCAGTAGTCCGAGGTGTTTGACTGATGTTCGTACCGGGAAAAGGTAGGGCCCTAGCTGAATCTCCGTCTCTCTGAGGGTGCACTGTTTCCGGGAAAAGATTACAATTGACGATTTCGTTTGCGATATAGTTAATCCTAATTGAAGAGTCCATTCGTATAGCTTTTTGGCGGCTTCTTTTAATCTCCAGATGTTTATGCCTTGAGAGGGAGACCATGTGTAGACGCAAACGTCATCTGCAAATTGCAATACTTTTATCGATGGGCTGAATATATTTTCTATGTCAGCTATATAGATGGCGAAGAGAATGGGACTGAGAATTGCTCCTTGCGGAATTCCTTTAGTGACAATGCGTGGTCCGTATAGAGTATTGTCCTGTTGTCGGATGTATATGGTCCTACAGCGAAGGAGATTATATATACCACGCAAATATACTTCCGGGAGTTGTAATGTTCTAAGCTTTTCAATTAAAGTCGGTATCTGGACATTATCATATGCTCCTGTTATATCCAAGAATAAGGCTGATAGGTATCCTTTATTGATAAAGGTGCGTTCTATATCGAGGGTAAGTATACTCAGATTGTCGTTTGCACTTTTCCCTTTTCTAAATCCGTACTGTGTTTTCGGTAACTTGCTGTGGTGCTCCAGCCACCATTCTAATCTCGTTTTGATTATTCGTTCAAATGTTTTAGCAATACACGAGGAGAGAGCTATAGGGCGATACGAGTTTGCACAGTTACTATCTTTACCCGGCTTCTGAATTGGTATAATAATTTGTGTTGTCCAGTCTTCCGGGAATTCACTTTTAGACCATATGTTCGTAAACAGATGTAGCAATATTGATTTAGCTCTGGGTGGTAGGTGGAACAGCATCAGATAGTTTATATTATCTATTCCCGGCGCTGAGTTGGTTGACGTTTTGAGGGCCATGTCCAGCTCCTCAAGCTTGAACTCTTTATCTAAAATATTTTGTCGATTCTCTTCCTTGGAATCATTTGAGGGGCTTGAGAGGCTTGGTGGAACTGTAGGCGGAGCAATTTTATTGGCGAATTCTTCCATCCAATTTGTTAAGGATTTCATTCCTGTAGGTTTTTTCCGAAATCTGTTTATGGTATTCCATACTGTGTTCAAAGGTACATTCTTGTTTAGCTTGTTGCAGAATTCCTTCCAGCAGTCTTTTTTCCTCGTTTTCAGAATTCTTTTGGTTTCAGCGTCGGCTTTTTTATAGTTTATAAAATTTTCCCACGTTGCTGCTTGTTTGTATCTAGTTAGTGCTAATTTTCTTTTGGCTGTTGATCTGGAACAAACTTCATTCCACCATGGTACCGGGATTCTTTTTCCTGTCGTTTCAGGGTTACATCGAGGAATTGATTTTTCTGCTGCGTTGTTTATGATTTTTATAAATTCTTGATATTGATGGCTAATTGTGTTGTGAGAACAAACATGATCTAATTCTGTCTCTATTGCCTGACCGTATTTGGCCCAATTGGCTTTCCGGATATTCCACTTTCTATAAGGTAGTGAATTCTGTGGTTTGGTCCACTGTTTGGTTGATATAATGATTGGGTAGTGATCTGAGCCCCATGACTGCTGCAGGTTATGCCAATGAAAATCGGTTGCCAGGGAGGGTGAGCAGATAGATATGTCTATTACAGATTTTCGATGTCCAGGTTTTGGGATTAAAGTTGGTGAACCATCATTCAGTACGTACAGGTTAAGTTCATCTATTATTTCCATGACAGCTTCCCCGAATGTGTCGTTTAACTCGCACCCCCAAGTTGTGTGGTGTGCATTTAGGTCTCCGCATATTAAGAACGGTTCCTCTACCTGCTGAATAAGTGCTCGCCATTCTCCGCTTCTAATTTTTGTTTTGGGAGGGCAATAAACGGAGATAATGGACAATTTCGTATTATGTACTCTTACCCTAACTGCAATGGCTTGGAATGAATTTATGCGCGTGTGGTCAATATAAATTTCTGTAAATGGAATCCTGGTTTGTATTGCTATGGCTACTCCTCCTTTTCCATCCTCTCTGTCGTTGCGTAATATGTGGTAGCCTTTGAAGTGGAGGGGAGTATCAGGTTTTAGCCAAGTTTCTGATATTGCCGCTATTGATATGTCATTACAGCTTAATTCTCTTTGAAAGGATTCTTGATTTGCTCGAATTGATCTAGCGTTCCATTGCAGAACTTTAAATTTGGCCATTGGGTTGGAATATGTTAACTAGTCTTTCTAGAACAATTGAAGGGTTTAGTGAATTCTCTGGTGACGATCTTGCATCTTTAATCAAAAACATAATAAGATTGAATATTTTTTCTATTAGGCTTTCATTTTGTGGATGTAATATCTCAGTATGAGCATAAGGAACATTGTGCTGCTGATTCGTTGGAGGCTGTATGAGGTTTGTGGTTTGAATCGCTTCGCACGGAGGGGAAGCGTAAGGCGCAGTTTCCGTCTGGTCCGTTTGGGCCGAGTGTAATTGATGGCCTGTGATGATTGGAGCGGTGGGGCCGTTATATGTGTACAGGAATTTCCTTGTATTCAGATCTGCATTTTCTTTGGTGAATCTTGTATTTTTAAAGGATTTAGGGCCTTTGGTCCAGACATATCGATTGGGAGAATTATTGTTATTATTGTGCTGTAAGGTACTGGATGGTTCGGGTTGATTAGAATCTACTTGCACTGTTTGGAAATGTCTATGCTTCGGAGGCTCGGCTGTGATTTTTGCGTAGCTGTGAGCCATTTCACCGTATTGGTTGGGGTGGGAGGCATATATTCTATTAATTTTTTCCGCTCGTCGTCTCTGATATTCTGGGCAACTTTTATCAGTGGCAAGGTGATTTCCGTTGCAAAATATGCAGCATGGGTTGCCCTGAGAGGGGCAAAGTTTGTAGTCATGAGGTCCTGCGCACTTGCTACATCTTTGTTGGCTACGGCATTGCGCTTTAACGTGATTATAGCGTAAACATTGGAAACACTGAATTAGTGGTGGGATGTAAGGCTCGACTTTGCATCGCATTCCGTAGAGGTAAACATATTCAGGAAGAACCTGGGATTTGAAGGAAAGTAAGCAAACTGGCAGATCTCTGAGGGTTGTCTTCCCGTTGTTTAGGTATCTTTTAGAGAAGCGTTTGACGTTAATCACTTTATACTGACTTTCAATGGATTCAGAAATTTCCTTAATGCTTAAACTAGTGTCTACGTTTCTAATTACGCCCTGTCTTGTTGTCATAGAGGTTGGGATATATGCCTCCAAGCTGATTTCTTTAAAGGAATCTAGCGCAACCAGTTGGTTTGCTGACTGCCCCGTTTTACATTCAATTCTGACTCTGTTACGCCCCGCTTGTACAATGTTAACTATTTTATCTTTTAGGTGGCTATGATTCTGAAACAAAAATTTCCCCAACGCCATGGGATGCCATTTACCCACGTTCCCGTCTATGCTTTCTATTATCACAATGAATGGACCATTGTCCGATGCACTAAATCTGTTGTTAACACTGTTATTGTTCCTGGCTCGCGTGGAGTTTACATGATCGTTCACAGTTGACTGCACACTGGGAAGCGCAAGCTGCTCACCTGCTAGTACCGTTGCTGGTTTTGGCTGCTCGTTGTCTGCTGCCAACTCCATTCTGATGGTTTCTGTTTCTTCTTGCTCACTGCGTCCCTCTTGTCTCATCTTCTTCTTCAGGGAGGAGTCAAAGTTTGCAGATGTTTCTGTTGTTGGTGGAGAGCGAGGGCGATTCTTTGCAGTTTGCTGGCGCTGATTTGTTTGTAGATCTTCCGTTAATGTAGCTGATGGTAGTGGTGGAAAGTGGTCTTGGTACTGGAGTAGTGGGGGCTGGTCTGATATGTTGAACGTCTCACATTGCTGACTGAAGTTGTTGATCGGTGTTGAAGATGACTCACTGTCGTAGCACGTTTGTAGAGCTGTTGCTATTGATTGTCCTGTATCGTAAAACTGCCCTTCCATTGCTGTAGACTTTACCTACGGCGAAGACAAAGTTGTCTTGTCTGCCACAGGCAAAGTTAAAGTAAAACCACAAACAAAGTTAAACTAACACACACACTTGCAGAAATGAGGAAATTTGTTCACTGCTCTGAGCCTACGAGGAAGTTACCGGTTCGGCGACTCAATGCGAACTGGTGGCGGGGCATTGTATCTTACGTAGCTTATTACACTAGGCCGCCAAGCGGCGCCGCCAGACTCGCCACCACGCGTTCAATCTACTGTTCATATACTCCTTCCTACTTTACAATTCTAAAATTGCAGAGATACTGAGTGTCAGGTTTGGTGAGACAACTAGGGACAGTCATCTTCTGATGGGAGGGAATGAATCAGAGGAGATTATAAATGGCGAACCTACAAAATTTGAAATAAATTCTCAGGAAATTGCGAAGTAACTCAGAAAGCTAAAAGTGGTGTAGGTAATATTACTACAGATTTATTAAAGATTGTGGGATACGATATTGTACCTTACCTTAAAATTTTGTTTAAAATGAGTTTGGAGACTTGCTGCTTACCAGAGGATTGGAAAAGACCGATAGTAGTACCAGTTCATAAAGGAAGGGTTAAAAATATGGTGAAAATTCCTGGCCAATTAGTTTGTCATCAGTGATAGGCAGAATGATGGAGAGATTGATATGCAACTATATCAGAAATGTCTGTGAAGATAGAAACTAGTTTTCAGATCGACAACATGGCTTTAGCCAAGGATATTCATTTGAATCTCAGATAGTGGGCTATATGCAAGATATTTCAAATGAATTCGAAATGAGAGACCAAGTTGATAGTGTGGCACTAGATCTTTTTAAGGCATTTGACAGAGTGAGCGATAAAATGGTTTTAAATAAACTGAAATGTACTGAATTGGATGAAAAAGTTACTTGCTGGGCACAGGAATTCTTAAAAGTCAGAAAGCAAATGGTGAGAGTAGGAAATACATTATCAAGAGAAGTGAAAGTAAATATGGGAGTTGCTGTTCATTATTCTAATGAATGACTGTGTTACGGTCAGAATCTAGGTATTTTGCAAATGATACAATGGTATACAATAGGATAAAAACAGGTGAAGACTGAACAGTTGCAGGATGATCTGGATAGAATATCTAAATGTGTAGGTCAGCATGGAATGAAGATAAATGCCAAGAAGAGTCGGCTTATAAGATACACAGATAAATAGATCTAAAGGTTAATTATGATTACAGAGTGGGGTCAGATTTGCTTGATGAAGTGTAAATTCTTTGCATAACGTTTGACAAAATCAATTGGGCAGGTGGTAGAAAAAGGTTACAAAATCCTTCATTTGCTGAAGAGGGTGATGAGAGGATGTAACAGAGAAGTTAGGGACTTGGGTTACAAAACTTTGGTCAGATCATTTGTTGAATATGGTGGTGTAGTTTGGGACCACATTTTGGAGATCAAATACAGGAGTTTGAAGGTGTGCAAAGAAGAGCAGCTAGATTTGTTTGTGGAAATTATCGCAGAACCCAGTCAGTAACTGATATGATACAGAAGCTGGATTGGGACTCATTGGAGGAAAGGAAGAGGGTGAAGAGAGTGCTGTAAATATGCAGGGCACATGTTGGTAATGGGACTTGGAGGGAAATTGGTAAAAGAACTAGGAATAGTGCATGGAAGGAAAAAGGCGACCATGACCACAAGCTTTGGCTCGATTTCTTGCATAAGGGAGTGGAAAAAATTTTCTTTTGTTGTTAAGGGCGTCAGGAATTGGAAAAAAAATTACCTAGTTTAGTGATGAATATAAAAAAAAATAATAATAATAAAAAGCTTAAGGATTTTAAAATTAAAATTTAAAAATCGGAAAAGTAAATGGGGAAGAATTTAACATTCCAGCTATAAAAGAAAATTTAAATATATACATAAAGGGGAAATTAGATGATTAGGGAAATTGCTACCGGAGTGTTAGCTCCATCGCAATTAAATTAATTAAAAATAATTAAAATGAAAAGGAAGGCGAATGGAGAAAAAGATGTATGTACATCATATTCTATTGCTAAGAGAATCTATACTCTTTTTGATGAACTGTATTCAGACAACAAGTTTTTTAATTACTTAAGAATGTCTAAATCGTCTTTCATTTAATCATTGTACTTAGTAAAGGTTGATATTACCGGGAAAGATACGAAAATGAGAAATTCTTCTTGTTTTACCCCTTTGTCTTCTCTACACTTTCACTTCCCGTCATTTCCACAGTGACATTCTGTAGTTCACTGGACATATTCAACCACACAATTCGCATACAATGCGAGGATAACAGCAAAGAGACTGCTCGGTTGCTCGAGTGGCTGGCTGGCTGCGCCACCAGAATCCTGGTTGCGTCGCCAACAGAGACACCAGTGCCGCGTCTGGTTGCGCCGCCAAGTCGCCTAGTGTAATAAGGCCCTTATTGTGTGTGTAAGAGTAGCTGAGGCCCGTGGTGGGAGTCCAGCCTGTGTTCCACATGACTCCGCTAGAGGCAGCACCTGGGTCAATACGGGACGGCGCAGTTTGAGTGGGAATCGTCCATTCCCTCTGTGCACTGCCGGTGATTATTTAACTAGACGCCGTGACTAGCGTGCCCGGGCAGTGTTTGTGTACGTGCTGGTTACTAGGACGCTGCGTTCATTATACACGGTCGCCACTCAGATAAGGTCTGCAATTAAGCACTTTGTCTGGCAAACAGGGCACTGAGAACACGACACGCAGTAACCAGTTCCTGACTACCTGCTCATGTTCATTCCACCATAACAGTTACAAAATGCCTAAAAGTGCATCGTCGTTTATTAGTTCTCAGTAAGCTGCTAAGGGCAGTGGACGCTGCCTTCCATGTAGTTAAAAATGAAAAGAATCGAAAAATGACAGTATATCTTTGAAGATTAACTATTTAACCACACCCGGCATTGTGGCTCTGTGCCGCACAGTGGATCGGGGAGGTACAACGGGACCTGGTACGAGTCCTGACTGCGGTTTTGGCAGCCATCAAGGTGATTGCTGGGACGGTCTCCTATCTCCGCCACATAAACTACACATTACACAAACAAACAACATACTTATCACATAAAGAGCATAGTTACTCGTTTCGTAGACAGATGGCAACACTGTATGTCCACCATTAGTACGTAGTACGACCTGGCAGTAGGTATGAAACGATTGGAATCAGTAAGAAATCCCGCCGTTAAAAACCAAGACAGCGGACCACAAAAATTTTGGGAAAAACGTGGTGAAGGAGAAGAAAAAGAAACAGTGCTAACTGTGTCGTAATAGATTTTAGAGAGATGTCCTTTCATCAACAGACCACAACAACGAATTTTGGAGCGATAGTTTCCGGAAAGTTTGTGACGTGATAGCGGTGTCGCCCTGTGTACTGTTTTGGAGTGTTAGTTCCGAGGAGACTGGATGAGACGTGCACGTGTGGCTGTGCGCTGCACGTGGCCGCTGCAGACGCCGCAAGTGGCGACCGCTAACGACCGACATCCTGACCGATTCCCAGCTCGCATTGTGTCCACCAATTGGAGCGCCACCGCGCGCCCGGGCGATGAACCATGCGGGCGCGCCGAGTCATCACGGCGGCTGGGAAACCAGGCTCAACCTCCAGGCAGCAGACTGAGACAGATCAAGGCTCCAGGTCAGCGCCCTACGCAAAGTGTTGACAATAAACTGCCGACAGGGGCGGGCACCAAGAGGGGCTTGAGCGGATTTTGGTTTGGGGGAGGGGGACTTGAGTGGATTTTGGTTTGTGAAGGCTTGAGCGGATTTTGGTTTGTGGGGGATTGAGCGGATTTTGGTTTGTGGAGGCTTGAGCGGATTTTGGTTTGAGGGGACTTGAGCGGATTTTGGTTTGGGGGGCTAGAGCGGATTTTAGTTAGGGGGGATTGAGCGGATTTTGGTTTGGACGGCTTGAGCGGATTTTAGTTTGGGGGGGAATGAGCGGATTTTGGTTTCGGGGCTAGAGCGGATTTTGGTTTGGGGGGCTTGAGTGGATTTTGGTTTGGCGGGTGGCTTGGTGGACTTTGGTTTGTGGCGGGGGGGGGGGGGCTTGAGTCGGGCAACAGTGTCTGTTTCTATTCTCCTCGAAAAAAAAACAACAGGAGAGTTAAAAAAAGGCTCCCAAAATTACGACGTCGGGAGTGCACCTAGATACTTTTTGGGGGGATTTGAGCCCCCTAGCACCCCCCCCCCCGGATCCGCCCCTGACTGCTGACAGTTCCATATACAATCTGAAAGAGTTTCTGCCTGATAACACGTTTTACTCTCTAAAGACTTACTATCCTGGACTTTGAAAAATCTTAGATTGATTTATCTGTCTGGAGTAAAACAGACGTGGGTTTGAAACCACGTCCGACCTTCCATATTCAGGTTACCTACGGTTCCTCGAACTGATTGAAACGAATGCCGCAATGGTTTCTTCAATAGACTGAATTCCTTTTCATTCATTAGGGAGCGTTTATAAACCACGTAGCTCCATTTTATCCTCCAGTGACCCCCCCCCCTTCCCCCGACGAAGCCCCAGGTGGTTTTTGCCTCTACCTCCTCCCTCCCACGTAGCACGTAGCTTTCTTCCCCTTTGGTTCCAGAAGACATTTTGTACTGTTTTCTCTTGTCAGATTATTGTAAATTACATAAGGAGATAATTATTTATTTAAAGGTTTATTTAGCCTGGCAAGATTAGGGCTGTCAAGCCCTCTGGTGCATCATACCAGGTGTTTAAAATAAATAATTTACACCTTACGCAAACTAACAGTATACAACACTTGACATTTGGCCTAAATTAAGTTCAAGAGTAATACTAACAAAAAAAACTTAACAATATTTATAAGTAAAATACTAACTAAAATCTTAATAGTATTCATGTTTAACTAGTCAATCATTTATTGGTATAAACTAATGCTAGTGGAAGTTAAAGAAGTAAACGGCACAAACTCAATACTAGTAGGATGTAGAAACAAGACACAAACTAATAATAGGGAAGGCAGAATAAACAGTTGGACACAGTATAAATCAATATGATTCAAATCTAAAAATAAGTTGTGCGTGAAAGAAGAGATCTTTTAGCTATTGCTCCAATTAGTAATGCTTTCTTAAAAGAGTTTTAAATGGGCAGATCTTTTTGGTAGTTCCAATTTTCAGGGGAAGATCATTCCACAGTCTAGCCGCTGAAATGAAGAAGGAATTGGCTAGGGTTTCCGAGCTGTGGGAGTGGATGGTTAGTATGTTTGAGTTCAGGGATCTGTTGTTAAAATTATGGGAAAGTCCTAGGTATGAGATATTGGAACAAAGGTAGGCGGGAGTTTTCAGATGTATGAGGCGGTGAAGGAGACATAGAGTGTGGAATCGTCGTCGATCCCAAACGCGCAACCACTGCAAGCGGTCGTATGAAGGTGAGACGTGGTCGTACAGTCGTAGGCCACAGATGAACCTCACGCGGGAGTTCATAACAACTGAGGAAATAAATATTTACGTGCTGTAGTATGTTCTGTACCTCATTTTAACTGCGAAAATTAATATGAATGGAGAGCTACGTGGCCTGGCTCGGAACCCCCCTGCCCCCTCTCCCCTACGCAGTGCAGCTAGGGATAGAACGATACGAATAAATACAAGTACTTACTCGATACATTCCTTCCGATAGCAAGTACTTTTTGTATCGATACTTTAAAAATAAGTCTCAAGTAGGTATCGGTCAAAAGTACTCGTATCGTGTGTATACCAATATCACGAATATCATGATTTCATTTGACACGTTAATTGGTACATTGAACGCTCATCTACAATATAAAGAATATTTTTTTGGTTGTCATTATTGCATTTTTTTCAACACATTCTTTTTCTAAGATTGTGTTGTTGGCAAACTTATTTGTCTGTGCCACGAAGAAAAAAAAAAAAATCTCTGCCGTCCCGTCAGTCGACATCTTATGTCGTGGTCGTTATTGACTCATTGTTTTGTTTTCGTTCTGCGTTCGTAATTCTAACTTAGGGCTGTCGTCGTTGATTTGTGTTTAGTTTTGCATTAGGTACATTTGCTGATTGAAAATGGGATCTCCAAAGTCTAATGTGTGGAAATACTTCAAGAAAAATGATGACAAATCGCAAGCTGAAAAAAAAATGCTTTAAAACTGTGCGGTTTTGTGACAATACTTCTAATTTGCATAAGCATTTAAAAAGCCACCCCGATATTGCACCTGTTAATAGAAACGATAAGATTCCAATGTAAGTACAACATTTATTAATCCACCAAATTATTATTTGATATGTTTGAATGTTGATTGTGAATAGTGTTGTGTTGATATGTTAATAGATATTGTTTGATACAATCATATTGTAAGTATTGACTGGTATCGATTAAGTAAAAAACTTTTAACTTAACAGGCAAACACTTATAAAAACAAATATTTTTGGAGAGCACTACAAAAACCGACTTTTTTCATAAAATTAGTTTTATTTTGTCCTAGTCGGTATTAGTCCTGTAACGATCAGTAAGGTGAAAATGTAACAAATATCTTTCGTCAAATAAATATATATCAATAAAGACTATCAATACTTATTAGATACTGTTTTTTTATTTATTCCAAATTTCACTACGATAAATCAATCGATACGAGTAAGTATCGATACTTTTCAATGGATACCGAATAAGTATCGATACTTTACGACCGATACTGTATCGAGTAAAAGTATCGATACCTCAATGGTATCGTTTTATCCCTAAGTGCAGCGCAGCTTTTTCCAGTGAACCCCCAGACCAATCCACGCAGTTTATGGACGCGCCCTTACCTCCAATTCTCTCTCGACTCTAACAACTTCGATGTCGACGAACCGTAAAGTCATAGAAAAATACAATTAATTACAAAGTAAATCTGCTGTTACTGTGAACATCTACATATATACTCTGCAATTCACAAAATTGTGGGTGGCAGAGGGTGCTCAGCACCAAAGCTAATCTCTTTGCTGTGCATTCCAATCCTTAATGGTACGAGGGAAAAACGAATTCATATAAGAATCATTGCGGCACCTTATTTCTCTGATCTTATCTTTCCTGTCATTCCGACTCAGATAGGTTGGTGGACGAAGTATTTCACTACACTCGTAAGTGAAAGTGGGAGTACACATGTTTACCAATAAGTTTAAACGAAACGTGCGTCGTCTATCTACCAGAGACTCCCAACCCAGTCTACTAATCAGTTCTGTGACGCTTTTATAAGGATTGTAGCAAGCGATCACGAATCGAGCGGCTCTTCTCTGTACTTTCTCTATACTTTCGATCAACCCCTTACGAAACAGATCCCAAATAACACAAAAATAGTCCAAATGTGGACACACAAGAGATTTGTAGGCAATCTCCTTTGTTTGTTCATTACAATTTTTCAAGATTCAATCTATGAATCGCAGCCTAGAATTAGCTCTACCTACTAACGAATTAATGTGTAAGTCCCATTTCATGTTCCTTTGTACTGTTACTCCCAAATATTTCATAGAATCGACCATATCAACAACTGAACTGTTTAACTCGTATTTCTGAACAACTGGATTCTTTTTGTTAGTTATGCTCATTGTCTTGCACTTTTTACAATTTAGCGTAAGTTGCCACTCGGCGCACCATGCCAAAATAACATCCAGATCACGCTGAATTTGTAAGCAATCGGCCAAATTCGTTACTTCCCTATAAATAACCGCACCATCAACAAACAATCTAAAAAGGCTTGTCACTTTGTCTCCGAGATCGTTTATAAAAATTAAGAATAGAAGTGGTCCTATTACACTTCCTTGAGGTACACCCGATGTAACTTCTAGATTAGAAGAATTTTCTCCTTCAACGACGATATACTGCTACCGACCAGTTAGAAAATCCTTTATCCAATCACAAAGCTGGTCCGATATACCGTACGCTCGAAGCTTCGCTAATCCACTGCATTCCGCACGTACTGTACATTAAGAATTAGTGAATAATTCGGATTTCGTTTAGAGGTCCCGTGAGCACCAGTGCGACGTGCCAGTTCTCAGGTGTCCTAGTCGCTGTTCTTGCTTCTCTCTAATAAATTCACTGTATCTTCTTTTGTTGCAATAACTTTGAGATCAGCACTCCTGATATTATTTTCATTTTCTCGAGAATGTGTCTGATATTCGTTTACGTCGCGTATGCAGTACCTCCAACCACATCGTCTATACTTGTCTAGCAAACCGCCTTGTTAATCTATTTCCTGCTGTTTGTTTATTTCGGACTGGATATGTCGTCTTCCCTTGTCCGGTGGCGTGGGCCCTCTCGACCAATCAGAAGCCAGTCTGCTGATCGTCACGTGACTGTCTGCTCCGACAAGTGCCTGTTAACTGCTCCGTATTCTGTTCCGGCCGTGACGTCACAGACTCGCTTTCAGCAGGAGAGCCGGGTTCGATTCCCACCCCGCGAGGTCATCGCAACCGCACGCGATTTGGAAACAGCCAATGAGGCGAGTGTCAGGTGTGACAACCTAGCGTACGCCACCATCGATTTCCATATCCACAATCCAGGGTCTGACGATTCATAAGACATGAAAGAAAAAGAAAGAAAACAAAAAAGCTTTGTCACTAATAAGAGAAAACGTAATTTTTTCTAATTCTGAAGAATAATACGGCAAACAGCAAAATGGCTCGGAGATTAACAGGTGTTTAATGTTATAATGACACATGTCAGCAATCCTTGTAAATGAAAAGTCACTAAAATACGCGTTGTAAGATAACGTTATAATTTCACATTGCAGCCACCCATTTAGATGAAACTCACGTCTTATAAGGTAACACAATTCCACATGGAAAATCACTATAAAAATGAACAAATAAGTAAACATTATAATGTAACAGTGCAGCCACCCTACTAGATGAAAAGGCACTGGAAAAGTGGCGTTACAAGATAACATAATTACACATGTCTTCCACCCTTGAAAAGTCACTATAAAACTGACGATATAAAACAACGTATTGCAGCCACCCACATAGATGAAAAAGCGCTACAAATGTGATGTTGCGAGATAACATAATTCTACATGTCTGTCACCCTAGTAAATTAAAAGCCACTATAAAACTGGCGATATAAGATGACGTTGTAACAGCGCATTTCAGCCACTCTAGTAGATGAAAAGGCACTACAAAACTGACGTTATAAGATAACAGAATAACTTTGTCAGCCACCCTTGTAAACCAAAAGTCACCATAGAACAGGTGTTACAAGATAACACCTTAATTTCATATTACAGCTGCCCTAGTAGATAAAAAGACGATTAGTGGCAATATCCGTCCTAACTGCAATTCTAAACGTGTGTCACTTTAGAAGATTTTGTACTTTGAGTTCCCAATGTTATGAGTTTGTTCTAATGTACACAAAAAAGGATCTTGTTTCATAGCTAAAGGCGTTCTGCTTTTCAATGACAATGGTCTACATCACATAATAACGGCATATTCAATCAATTCTTGTCCAATCTCCTCTTTTAGCTGGGTCCAAATCGTTTATGTATTTGACAAAAGGTAGAATGAAACAGCATTCAGTAACTTTAATGTGAATTTATTGCACTACAGTATGCATTTCGGACGCCGTGTGTCTATTGTATTAACAATTCTCTGCTCGTCGAACACATCAATGACATTCACCGCTCCGTTCAGTAATAACAGCGAGCGGACAAGTGTCGACAAGAATGAAAGATGTGGATGGTCTGCCTTGTTGCCTCGGCTCCGAAGCGGTTAAATTCACAGATCAAAGGACGCGACTCGACAAAAAATCCCTGGCCCTTAGGCACTTTTTCTTGCACGAAGTTGTGGAATCAGCGTAGGAACGTTCCGTTGCATGTATTGTTTACTCGGAATAAAGTATTTTCGCATATTTTATTGGGATGAAAAAGTATAACAAACGAAAATAAAGTATGATACTTTACTATTATTATTACTCCGCGATTCACTAAAGGTGTGTGGCGGAGGGTGCATTGCACCTATCCGAAAGGGTAATAGTTTGGAAGGAATATCGGGATATGGCAGGAGGCGCCCATGGGCTATTGTGAGGAACCATCCCAGCATTCACATGGAGTGATTTGGGGAAACCATCGAAAACCCAGATCAGGATGGCCGGAGCGCTTTAGCGAAAGCTACTCCTGTCGGATTTTAAGTTTACTCGCCCGGTAAATCCTTTATATTCCATTCCCTAATCACTCGTGGGAAAATGAGTACAGAAATGAATCGGTTCTGGTCCTGATTTCTCTTATTTTCGCGGTCATTCCGAGATATGAATGTTGCTGGTAGCAATATTTCCTGGCTGTCATTCCGAAATACGTCAGTCGAGAATTTTTCAATTAGCTTCTGTCGAGAGCAACGCCTTCGGTGCTCCAGGTCTTCCCAACCTAACTCCTTCAACATCGCACTTACGCTTTCCCTCCAACTATATATACCTGTCACGAATCGGACGGCTCTTCTTTGGATTTTCTCTAACGCCTCCAGTAAACCCTTTTGATGGGTACCCCATACAGAACCACAATATTCTAAGTGAGGACGTACTAGTGACTTGTATAGGCTACAATCGATTTAACTTCCGGAATGCATTGATTTAAATTACGACCTAGAAATCTGAACATACAATTTGCTTTCCCAGTTACATTCTCCATATGCTGATTCCACGACAAATTATTACGAATTGTTACCCCTAGGTATTTAGCGGAATCTACCGTTCTAAGGACAGTATCATTAATTTTATATTCATAATTAACTGGTGTCACCTTTTTACTTACACGCATGACTTGGCACTTTTTAGCGTTTAACTGCAACTGCCAATCTTTACACCACGCAATTATTTTCGTAATATCGTCTTGTAACAAAGCGCAGTCGTCCAGGGTTTTTATTTCACGATAAATAATAGCATCATCGGCAAATAATCTTTTCATCCCCCCTATTATGTCGCATAAATCATTATGAAGTATATAGTTGGAAACCCTTACTAATGGAGATAAAAAGTAGCCCACAATTTTACCGACGACATTCCTATTGTGTGAGTAGAGACTTTGCCGGTGTATCGATGAAACAAAATCCTGTCGGGTGTCCAGCCGGATAGTATGGTGTAAACGCGACGTTTCGACAGGTAGCTCTGCTGTCTTCGTCAGGTGACAGGTCGCTTCTAGCTGTCGCAAGCTGAATGTCACCGCCTACACTGGCTTAGCCTCCTATCGAATTCCCTTTAAGAGGCTGTCACCTGATGAAGACGGCAGAGCTGGCTGTCGAAACGTCGTGTTTACACAATACTATCCGGCTGGACACCCGACAGGATTTTATGACATTCCTATTCCTTTCCCGTGTTTAATGACTTCGAGGCGTGAAGACCCGAGCAAAAAACGTTTGTCCAATTGAAAGTTCGGGTTGTGGTGAATCGAATGATCGTGGTGATAGGTGGGTAGTGTGGTGATTAGCATCCGGTGTTCGTGTCCGTGAGGTCAGTTGGCGGTGGATGAAGGTTTGTTGATGGGCGAGTCGCGCCGGGACAACAATGCGCCCCGTCAAATAGGCCCCATCCGGCCTCGCCACGGGGTGGCGTGACGTCTCGCGACGCTGCGCCGCCATTGGTCGGCTGGGAGGCGCCTGGTGGGGGGGGGGGGGGGCGGCGGACGGGAGCGGCGGCGTCAGCGCGCGGGCAGTCCCACACCGACAACCCAACCGCAACCGCAACGCAGAGATGGCGCTCGTCTTCGGCAAGCAGTACAAGCTGGCGGACAGCGAGAACTTCGACGAGGTCATGAAGGCTCTCGGTGAGTGCAGAGCACGAGCTCCCAGCCAGTGTTTCAACCCCTTCGAATGCGCGACCCCCTAAAAAAATTACAGGCCACCACCCCCTAGCAAATCAAAACCGAATATGACACAAACAAGAGACACAGGCTCCAATCTAAAATTATTTGGTTATTTACACCTAAAAAAAACAAAAAAAAAAAAAAAAAACAAAAAAAAAAAAAACAAAAAAAACAGCCAGGGTTCAAAAATTATTAAAAAATTAAAGAGGCACAGCCATCTCACTGAAAATTTTGTATTTTTAGTGTAGTATTGTAAAATCTACAGCCCTTGCTTTTTGGATTTACCTGGCCACGACCCCGTGAGCAAGACTTGGCGACCCACAGGTTCGAAAACACTACTCTAAGTCTTATCTTCGCACTAGTGAGCGTTCCAGCTTTACGGTGGGCGGTACGGGTTTTTCCTATACCTAATTACTTAAGTTTAAAAAAAATTTCAACAGGTTTAATGATGTCAATTTGCAGCTTCAAGGAGCTAGTAAAATTATTATAGCGTGCCAAAGTATTGTGCCATTATTTATTGACACACTCGAACTATTTCGTTATAATCTACTGGATAGAGAATTTCCTTAGTTTTCTTAACTACGCACTTTAATAAAAAGTTTTGTGCCTGGAGACTGCTCTCACCTCGATACATCGGTAAGCCTTTGACTCTGTGCCACACAACCGACTTTTAGCGAAACTACGAGCGTACGGTATATCGGATCAGCTGGTCGATAGCAGTATGTCGTTGTTGAAGGAGAAAGTTCTTCTAATCTAGATGTCACATCGGGTGTACCTCAAGGAAGTGTAATAAGACCACTTCTTTTCTTAATTTTTATAAACGATCTCGGAGACAAAGTGAAAAGCCATTTTAGATTGTTTGCTGATGATGCGGTTATTTACAGGGAAGTAAGGATTTTGGCCGATTGTTTAGCAATTCAGCGTGATCTGGATGTTATTTTGGCATGGTGCGCTGAGTGGCAACTCACACTAAATTGTAAAAAGTGTAAGACAATGAGCATAACTAACAAAAAGAATCCAATTGTTCAGAAATACGAGGTAAACAGTTCAGTTATTGATATGGTCGATTCTATGAAATATTTGGGAGTAACAGTACAAAGGAACATGAAATGGGACTTACATATTAATACGTTGGTAGGTAGAGCTAATTCTAGGCTGCGGTTCCTAGGTCAAATTTTGAAAAATTGTAATGAACAAACAAAGGAGATAGCGTACAAATCTCTTGTGTGTACACATTTGGACTATTGTTGTGCCATTTGGGATCCGTTTTGTAAGGGGCTGATTGAGAGTACAGAGAAAGTACAGAGAAGAGCCGCTCGATTCGTGACCGCTTGCTACAGTCCTTATGAAAGCGTCACAGAACTGATTAGTAGACTAGGCTGGGAGTCTCTGGTAGATAGACGACGCACGTTTCGTTTAAACTTATTGGTAAACATGTGTACTCCCACTTTCACTTTAGAGTGTAGTGAAATACTTCGTCCACCAACCTATTTGGATCGGCATGACAGGAAAGATAAAATTAGAGAAATAAGGTGCCGGACTGATTCTTATATGAATTCTTTTTTCCCTCGTACCATTAGGGATTGGAATCCACAACAAAGAGATTAGCTTTGGTGCTGAGCACCCTCTGCCACCCACAGTTTTGTGATTTGCAGAGTATATATGTAGATGTAGATGTAGATCGGCAACCTTCGCGAGTCTCGATAGTGTCGGAACCGAGCGTGGTGGTGTAACGGCTAGCGTTCTGGCCTCGCATTCGGGAGGACGGCGGTTCGAATCCCCGTCCGGGCATCCAGATTTGGGTTTTCCAAATCACTCCAGGCAAATGCTGGGATGCTTCCTTCAAAAGGCCATGGCCGAATTCCTTCCCATTCCTTGCCCCCATCCTTTCCCGTCTCTAAAGACCTCGATGTTAAAAAGAGACGTAAAGCAGTTACAAAAAAAAAAAAAAAATAGTGTCCGAAGTTTAAATTACATTGACTGTCGCCACAACAGTGGTTGACTAATCAGGAAATTTCAAATAAATAACTGTATTGACTTTATTTGCGCTCGTATTGTTGAAAGGTAGTGAGAAATGTGTTAATATCCAAGGTAAAAATTATAATGCTAGGCACAAAGGCACAGATATAATAAATTATAACGTTACATTCGTTTAACTATGTATGTTGTTTTTTGATTAGTTTCGACGAATAGATGCAGAATTTCATATAAGGACTAGAACATCCGATGTTTTTCTCGGTAGCAGTGAAAGGAACAAAGTAACAACATAACCTAAGAATTTTTTGACAGAAGATAATAAACAATGAAATTGATTAAAACTTAAAGTTTACACTGGACGTCGGTAATCACGAAATTTATCAAATAAATAATGATTATTCATTTTTTTAAATTAAACTTCACTTAGAATCTTTTTCAAAACATTAAAAATTTCAGTCATCAATAAAAAAATATTACGATTAATCGTTATTCGTTAGAAACTTTTCGAGAAGAAATTCCTTCTACCACCACAGGTGATACCCGACATTTATCACGAATCTCTGAACTAGTCATCTATTAAAGATGATATATAACTCCAGACAATACTGGCAGATTCGGTAGCCACCTCAGCGAACTTAAATTGGACATCGATTTGAAGATATTTTGAAACTGAAGGTCTATGACCAGATGAAACATCCTGTTATCTAGATATGATGAAGAATGTAAATATCAATTCGATTGTAGTGGACATGAAAACCAGATGCAAAGAAAAGGTGTGTCTTATATCTATATGTGCTAAACGTTATTCAGTTTATAAATACCTTCTCCTATCTCATACCCCGTGTAGTCAGGCTTTAGTGTTGTTAATCATAGTATGACCAAAGAAATAAACCGCCTGAATGTTTCCGGAAGAGGAGACCTTTGATTGTTCATCACAAAAATTGAGTTAGATATTCGATATTTATATTCACAGCGTCAGCCTCAAGTATCTCATTAATAAATTAAATAATTAAATGAAATTTCACAAGACTTCATATTTCTATGCACGCAAAGCATAAATAAAGGATAGATTCAAGTACAGTAAGTTGTTTTGTAAAGATTTGTTCTGCCAAACGTAGTGAAAGTACGACATAAAGTACTTGGTAAGTAACTACAATTATTCGCTTTAACTTGCTGTAACGCTGCTTTATAAACTTTATAAATTAAACTTACTTCCGTACTTTATAAATCACCGTTACTGGGGAACTAGTGGGTTGTTGAAAAATAAACTACTAACAGATATAGATAAAATAGGTTAACTACCCCTGCTTTAAACCATAGCTTCCCAACCGTTTTTGGCCTATCGCTCCTTTTTCGAAAGGAAAATTACCGCCCCTTTCAGAAAAGAAATTTTCACACCACCCCGTTTTCCAAAAAAAAAAAAAAAAAAAAAAAAAAAAAAAAAAAAAAAAAAAAGTGGATTTGCCTCGATTATTCGATTTATTTCTGCACGTTTCATTATTAACAATCTGTTTCCACACTAATAAATTGCTAACTACTTTGAATCCTCTTTTGGCTTTATATGATCATCGGAATGCAACTAAAAACTTCTTTGCTGCAGTCCTTAAGACCGGATATAACACTGGAAAGCAAGGGGTGGGGGTTGCCCCTCAACGCCCCTATAGCATCTCTTCAACGTCTGCCGAAGAGGAACTAGTGGCCGAGACAGTTGCAAAGTTTATTATTTATTTAAAGGTTTATTTAGCCTGGCAAGATTAGGGCTATCAAGCCCTCTCTTACATCATACCAGGTGTTTATAATAAATAATATACACCTTACACAAACTAACAGTATACAACACTTATATAACATTTAGCCTAAATTAAGTTCAACATTAATACTAACAAAAAAACTTAATAATATTTATGAGTAAAATACTAACTAAAATCTTAATAGTATTTATTTTTAATCATTTAATGGTATAAACTAATGCTAGTGAAAGTTAAAGAAGTAAACGGCACAAACGTAATACTAGTAGGATGAAGAAACAAGACACAAACTAATAATAGGGAAGGCAGAATTAACAGGTGGACACAGTATACGTACATCAATATGATTCAAATCTAAAATTAAGTTATGAATGGAAGGAGAGGTTCTTTAGCTAGTCCTTCAATAAGTAATGCTTTCTCAAAAGAGTTGTGCCTACCTATGGTGCAACGTGTCTACTTTGTTATACGGGTGCATTGACCGCGCAGTTATTTCAGGGGACTCTCCAACTCTTACAAAACTTCGGTGTGAATTTTTATAAGTCAGTCGATATCTGAGCTATTCCAGATCGCATTTCCGGTAACGAAACCTCGGGAGACAACGACCGCTTGACTGGTCGCTGACCTGCACACAACCAGTGGTGTCGGGAGGAAGCGGGTTCGAATCCCCGCCCGGCATTCAGTTTTCGATTTTCCATGGTGTTTCCGAAATTACTCCAGGCGAATGCCGGGATAGTTCTTTCGAAAAGGCCATGGCCAAATTTCTTCGCCGTATTTGTCCTCTTCATCTCTCAAGAATAATGATTTAGACGTCATCAAGTCGAAAAAACAAAAAATAACCAAAAACAAATTAACAAAAAAAAGAAACAACCAACACTCAAACCTAAGTTTGTATATGGCAGGTTGGATGGTACCCGTAACCCTGACGAACCGGTCAAGTCGTATGGTTCCTACGGCACTAAAACCCACACACATGAGGGAGCGTCCACAAACTACGTGGCTCGGTCTAAAATACAGAACACATAGCGCTATGTGAATATTTAGACGGCGTCCATTATTTACGTGAGGTGGAAATGGGGGGGGGGGGTGTCAACGGAAATCTCACGTGAGGTTTATGTCGACTTTAAGGGGAGTATTTAATCTAGACATGACTTTAGGGGGGGGGGTAACCGCCCTTGGAGGCAAGAGAGCTAAAAAAAACTTAAAGGTCTCAAAAAAACTACTCCCTCAAAATCTCACGTCATTTTACGGGGAGGGGGGGGGGGGGTCCGCATAAATCTTACCAGAGGGAGTGGGGGTCCGGATTTCCGGAAAAATACCTCACGTAATTAAGGGATGCCCCCTTATTTCCGTCTTTTAATTATTTTCCGTATGTATGTTACGACAGACTGAGCATGAAAAACAGTGGGAGGGGGGAGGGTAGAGGCAAAAGCCACGCTATGCTATGTGGAAGCGGAGGGGGGGGGGGGGGTTCAAAAAAGGCCAAAGCGGAGCTACGCAGTTTATGGATGCTCCCTATAAGTAAAACACCATTCCTAAATTCATGTAAGGGAGCGTTCTCACTGGTTAAGGGGTTTCGGGAATATTGTGTTGTACGGAGTCTCGACAGATTGTAAGCAAGTTAAAGTGTGTCAGTAATATTAGCATACACTCATTGCATGTACACGTAAGGGGCCATCCATAAATTACTTCACACCTTGAGGGGGGAGGGGTCAACAAAGTGTGACATCGTGTCACAAGGGGGGGGGGGGGACGTGTCATAAACTTTGCGACATCACATGCATAATTTGTATCATTTTTTGGCTCGTATTGCCCCAGTGTCGAGGCATACTTATTTAAACGATCATGTGGCATCTGTGGACTATATTTTTCATCATACAAAGCCATTAACCAACATAAGCAATTACATAAGAGGCAACTAGAGGTTTTCTCCAACGTGAAGATTCGTCCTCAAAGCATTGCCGCTAGACGAAACAGAGAAATTCTTTGCTTATTAAACGATGACGATGCTTAATGGTTGGATGAAGATGATGTTGACACATCGAATGTTCCCAACACTATCGGAATCAAGAATGCAGTAACTATTATGCCAATAATAACAGTATCAAGGAATGGGTTCAAAATCCATGGACACATGATGACTCAATTTTGTATCATTAATTCGATTTTTCAAATTTTTTTTTATATTTTCTTAAATTTTTGATTTATTGTTGATATGATTTTTTAACTAGAAATACGTAAATCATTTTGGAGGTGCTGTTTTAATTTGTAAATTTAAAATTGCAAAATATGTGGCGTCCAACAATGTGACAACCTGTGACATGGGAGGCGTCCAAAAATCATGAAATTAGTGTGACGTAATTTGTGGATGGACCGTATACGTGAAAGGACCTTAACTATACAGATGATTCGTTTTCTATTCGTGAACGAAACAGATGTGCCGTAAAGCGAGGAATTTCTCCACACGCCGGCCTAGCGCCTACGCGTTATGCAACTAATTATACGCATATGAGAAGGTGAACTGCTGCCGCAGTCCGGGCAGGCGGGCCCCGTGCGAGGGTGACAATTAGCACAGACAAGAGATGTATCGCCACAAAGACCACTGTCTGACGTGCTAGAAGGAAGTTTTACGGTACGCGGCTTCCAGCATAGAGCTGCAGAAACATTTCAGTGGCACTGGAGCGCAGCTCGTCAACTTGTTGACTGCCGCCGTGGATTGTGATTTATGAGTTTAGGATGGAGAGAATCACGTCGACCGTGACTCCGTCCGACCCCTCAATCTCACATCGACCCAAACACGCGGCTACGATCCGCCGCTCAATACGCTGCTACAGTGGCGAATCTGTACTGTAGTTCTACTTTCCTGTACTGCTCCTTCCATTAAATCACATTTTTTCCCCCGATAACCGGATACACCAAATAATATTTTCATGATAAACTATCCGGATTTTCCATAATATTTCCAATATAAAATGTGGCTGCAAATGTTCCAGTTTTCCTGTTTTCCTGTTTTAGTAATTCTGACTATCCCATTTTTTGTGACATCTTTCAAACCTACCCCTTTGTTGTCATATGCAGTGGCGGATCCAGGGGAGGGGCTAGGGGGCTCAAGCCCCCCCAAAAGTATCTAGGTCCACCCCCCACCACCGACACTGTAATTTTGGAGACTTTTTTTTTTTTTTTTAGCTCTACGGATTTGTGGCCGAAGAAGGCTTATAAAGACTACCCTAAGGCCGACTCAAGCCCTCCCCCCCCAAAACCAAAATCCACTGAAGGCAAGCCCTCCGAACCAAATTTCATTCAAGCCAAACCCCCCTGGATCCGCCCCTGGTCATATGTATCTATTTCTCTCGTAGTTGTACATGAGATATAGCATTACTGGCTGGTCAAAGAAGTGTAGTGACTTGGCTGCCACCCGTTTGGGATGACCCTCACAGTCACTCTGTCCAGCCGAGCGGTGAGACAAGGACAGATTGCCATAGGGAGGCATGGATAAGCGTCTACATGGAAATCGACGGATTGTTCGGATATGAGTCTTGTGATAGGAGTATTACTTGGAAATCAGGGCTAATCACTGATGAGTATTTACATATTTATTTACACCAGGTTCTGAAGGTTCTGTACACATATTTACACATACATGGAATTTAGCTGTGAATAACTTTTACTATCAATATTACTTTCTGAAGCTGATAAACTGGTGCAGTGGCGCCTTGCTAACCCCCACCAACATTATGGGAACGAGCAGAGACAGAGCGAGCTTACAACATGGGTACCTCTAACCCAAACACGACAGGACTATTGAAATACATTGAACTTCTGCCTAACTGAACCTATCCGTCTCATATCCAAATAATCTCAGTAGAGCCTACCTTCTGCGTTGCTGTAGACCATCTCTTGGGCTGCAGTGGCTCCGCTCCGAGGCCGGAGCCCGGTAACTTCTTTCGTCGTCTCCCGGCTGCTGCACAATACGACGATCAACTCGACCAACGGATAGACAGCCCTAGCTAGCTGTGCTCAGGGTTTTACTATGACAACCCCCACTCCACTCCAGCTCTTTGGAGAGGGCAAACTCTGACATCACCTAACTGCATTCGGTCATAATGCAAGCTTGCGTTCTCTTTTCGGCGCCTGACAATTGCCGAATCGCTGACTCGTGCTCTACTTGCAGGTTGTGGCTCTCGTAATGTTGCTTAATTTTGCTCGCTCGTCTGTCCTCTATCCCAACCCCAAACAAGTGTATAAATTACTCAAGTAAAACCTCTGGTATTACTACAGAAGTGCTTAGGATCTTACACTCATAAGAGTAATAAAAATGAGACGGAATATTATTATTATTGTTAATTTAATTGCGATAGAGCACACGCTCCATCGGCAATTCACTTAGTCATCTAATTACCCATTTTTTTATTTTATTTTTTAAATTATCTTGTATAATTTAAGCGTTAAATTGCTTCCCAATCTACTTTTGCGATTATTCATCACTTCATTATTTCACCTAGTAATTTTTTCCAATCCAATTACCTAAAAAAAAAAAAAAATAAAAAAAAAAATAAATAAATAAATAAAAAAAATAAAAAAAAAATAAAAAATCTCATGAAATGAGTGCCAATTTGTGGTCATGATCATATTTCCGTGCACCATTCCTAATTCTTTCAACAATATTCCTCCAAGCTCCATCACCAACATATGCCCTGTACATACCCAGTACTCACTTCACCCTCCTCCTTTCCTCCAATGAGTCCCAATCCAGCTCCTTTATCATATCAGTTACTTATTGGGGTCACGAGTTACACCACCATATTCAACCAATTGTCTGACTAGAGTATTGTAACCCAATTCCCTAACTTCTCTGGTGGATGATTACAGTAGAAAGAAAAGTATCAACATATTTTTTTTTTATTTTACATTATTATTGCTACATGGCCCGTTCGAAAATTTGACTAGTCAAAAGCGATGTATAGCGAGGTTGGTGGTTTGTACTAGGCCGAAAGAAAAGCTGGCTCATTTGTATGATTTCATCTGATGTACGAATATGCTGTCCTGCATCCCTCTACATTGACGGAAACACCTCAAGCTATTCCTAGCCGGAATCCAAACTGTCACAGACCTCACCGAAATACAACTAAGCTGAACAAAACATCGATGGTACCAGGGCCGCATCTGAACATAGGCTACATAGGCTGAAGGCTAGGGGCCCGCTCCACAAAGGGGGGGCCGCACCACAAAGGGGGGCCCGCACCGCAAAGGGGGCCCGCACCACAAAGGGGGGCCCGCACCACAAAGGGGGGGCCGCACCTCAAAGGGGGCCCGCACCACAAAGAGGGGGCCCGCACCATAAAGAGGAGACCACACCACAAAGAGGGAGCACACCACAAATAGAGGGGACCCGCTCCACAAAGAGGGGGCCCGCACCACAAAGATGGGGGCCCGCACCACAAAGAGGAACCACACCACAAAGGGGGGCCGCACCACAAATAGGGGCCCCGCAACACAAATGGGGGCTCGAACCTCAAAAGGGGCCCGCACCACAAAGGGGGGCCCGCACCACAAAGGGGGGCCCGCACCACAAAGAAGGCCACATCACAAAGGGGGGACCGCAACACAAAGGGGGGCCCGCACCACAAAGGGGGTCCCGCACCACAAAGGGGGGCCCGCACCACAAAGAGGGGCACGCGCCACAAAGGGGGGCACACACCAAGAAAAAAGGGGGCCCACCCCACAATGGGAGCCCGCAACACATGTATAGCCTAGGGGCCCACAGAGCCTAAATGCGGCCCTGAGATGGTACTGTATATCGATATCTCTGTCATCACGTAGGAAATATATAGCAAAACAAAAATGTTTAACAGAAAAGAAAACATTTGAAAAGTTCTTTACTATAGAAAACACATACAGTTTGTTAGTATCTCTGTGTTACGTGGTGTTGCTATCTAGCGGTAACGCGATCAATCCTTATCGATGCTAGTGCAGCCTAGTGGTTTGAATCTCAACTGTCTAATACGCGTGACCTTAATAGTTATTACTTTCACTATTTAAGGGCCAAATTTAAAAAAAATCCTTTCGTAATTTATAATATTACCAACGCGCAGACCTTAATCTTTAAAATGATACCTCATTTATCGATTTAGATTACGTATGATCGAAGATAAGTGACTCATCACACAAGAAACACCTTTTATAAACAATATATACTTGATCATTATTTCCGAAGGGACACTATCGTATGACGCAATGTCTTGATTCTCATCATGGCCTTAATAAGGGAGCTTCCATACACTAGCACATAGCTCAATTTTGACCTCCTGTGAACCCCCCCCTCCCCCCATATACTTGACCCCCTTTTCCCCGCGTGGCACATACATTTTTCCCTTATAGGTTACAGAAGACATTTTGTACTGTTTTCTCTTGTCAGACTATCGTAAATAACATACGGAGATAATTAAATGACGGAAATAAACATTAATATAAAACATTGTGTTAACTGCAATAAAATGAAGCTACGGGGCTTGGTTCGGAAACCTCCCCTCTCTCCACGTAGACCAGCATAGCTTCCTATCCAACCCCTCCAGACCAAGCCACGTAGTTTATGGATGCCCCCCTTAAGAGTTTGTCTAGTGTTTCCATTGGATAGTTTGAACCAGGGATTGAATAAAATTTTCTCGGGTAGCTACCCGAGTTAGTCCATCGATCAAACAAGACGTTTCGGCGATCAAATCCCTGCCGCCAAGTGACTGGGATGGTCCCTTCAAATTACCTCACCATCTCTAATGACCACGACGTCGACGCGGTGTAAAGCCCTCCTTTCCTCAGCAGAGACTTAACAAAAAAGAGTTATAAAAGAAATAAATAAGAATTTAGTATCTTATTAATTCTACTCATCATTACCCGTGAGAATTTGGTGCTGTTTCTACATTTTTGGTTACGTATAACAGCTGAAACTGAAGTAAAAACATTGTTTCATTTAACAAGTGGAATTCGGTAATATGATAGCATTCCCTGCGAATACGATTGTCAGGCGGTGTTGTATGTCTTTGGAAGCCTGCTCGACAGGTGCAAGCAGTGGAGCAGTAGGGTGTGTGGGGGGGGGGGGGCTGTACGGAAGCAGACTGAGGCGGAAGTGCACCTTCTAATTAGTCGCGCTGTCAGTCACGTGACGGCCGACGCTCCAGCGTCCTGGAGAGGAGAGGTGCAATACACACAACAGTGACGTCATACAGTACTAACCACTCGGTAAATAGTCGACACTCATATTCTAAATGCGAAAGTAACTGTCTCTCTCTTTTTTTTTTTACGTTATCACGACTGAACCGATCTTGATGAAATTTCGCAAGGAAGTAATATGTGTGATTAGGTAAGACATAGGATACGTTTTACGGGATAAATAACGTATTTTGCAATTAAATTTTGAAAACAAATCAAACAGTGACAGACAGACGGATATCGTGTGTGAGTCTCTGTGATGTTATATCGGTCACTCAGGCTTTGTTTCTCTCGCAGTCAGTTTGTGTACGATCTGTTCACAAACACATACAGACACGACTTAAAAACTCTGCCGGAGAAAGTGTGGTAGGTAGTCTCCCACAGAATAGCCCTCCCCCCTGTTTTGTTGCTGTTTTAACCATGTTGCAAATTGGTTCTCTTCATGACACAGGTTCAATGGTTGAATGATATGGAGATGTCTTCCCCGACTATGTGCTTTGGGGTACATCTCTTACGTAACTTACAGCTTTTTATATCCAATTCTAGTAACAAATTTTTTTTTAAGTCTACGCCCATGTACTCCTGCTCGTGCTTCTTAAACTGATTTGCGAAGCTTAATAGGTTTAGACGGTAGCTAGATGAGTTAGACTTTCGGGAGAGTATGTATCTTAATTTCCTAATACTTTTCAATGACAGTTAGTTTCTTAGATAACAAAATCGTCGGTAAACTTTTAATTTGACTTCTATTTCGTCGGACACTCAGAAAAACATACACGAATTGGATAATAAACGTCTTTCCAAAGATTTAAAACACATTAATGAGTAAATGACGTAGCGTCGTGCTAATACCGTCAAACAGCGGCCGTAGGTTTTTCTACATATCATTAAAAGAACTGCCCGACCCTTCCGGAGCGCTGACAATAGCTCCAACAATAGGAAACGCACAAAAACAATTAAAACTTTTACAAAACTATTAAAATCGTGAACAAACATTTTTTAATTAAATCTGGAAATATTTACAAACATTTGAACATGAAACTGACAAAATAAAATAATTCTGAATATTTAAAATCTCTTTCAGAACATTATAGCTTACACAAGATCCTCAGTCTTTTAACTAACATATTATACACTGTACTGTTTTTAATCAAATTACAATTCGTTTAAAGAACTTTCACACATCGAAACATTACATACTCATAGGAAATATATATACATGCAAATAAGGTCGTTTACAGTTAACCCCTACAGCTGTCACTGCCAAGGCGGCTGTCGTGTGATGCGGGTTACATCTCACCAACGAAGGCGCCGGGTCCCGCCCGCCTGTCGAGCTACAAGCAATGTATTTCAGTGCAAACTTAGCATGCTGTCAGAAGTCGGTAAAACATCCAACCCAGAGATACCTTATTCATCGGTGTTAACTTCATCGGTGATAGTTGAAATAAAGGCGTATTTACAACATCTACGCCCTAGAAACCGATATGCAACAAAAAATCACAAATTGCACGAAAGTTAGAGGAATAATAAATAGCACCTTCCGACCATCTCTTGTTCAACGCACACAAGAATGAGGCTATATAACATCCTGGCTAAACCTACACTACTGTATGGCAGCGAGGCCTGGACACTACGCAAAGGCGACGAGCGGAGACTAGTGGCGGCTGAGATGCAATTCATGAGGGGAACAGCTGGCTACACATTACGAGACAGAAAGAGATCTGATGGAATCCTTAAAGAACTCAAAGTCAAACCAGTTCTCCAAACTGGGAAAACCTACAGAACATCTTGGACAGACCATGTACTACGGATGAAGACGGATCGGATCCCACGAAGAATTCTTAAATACCATCCCAGAGGCAGGAGAGATGTAGGAAGACCACCAAGAAGATGGACTGAGATCGTAACAGGCAACCAGGCCTAACACTGGTTTGGCAGAAGAAGAAGAATATACAGGTTGACCCGTTTATTCCTTAACGTGACAAGGAATTGTGAAAACTGTTTACATCGCTGGTTATAGACAGAAATTTTTCTCAGACACATATAAGTAATCAACTCTATGTACGGGAAGCCAACAGCCAGAACGTCTCTCGGCTTTGGAAAAATAAATAAACAGTTTCCCTTTGCCATATTTATCCTTGTTTTATATACGGGTTTGTGTATACTCGACATGAAATTAGTTTCGTCGCATTAAATCTGTCATCTTCCCATCATTGTTTTTTTTTTGCTGTCATCCATATCTTGACTGCTTTGATGCAATCCTCCATCTTTTCCTATATTGTGCTAATCTCAGCAAACCCCTTACAACCTACGTCCTCCATACATTCTAATCTCTGACTCTTCTCGAGTTATTACTTTCGACTATTTCCTCCACTAAGAAATTAACTAACCTTTGATGGCACAACATATCATTAACCATCCTGTCTCTTCTTTCCTCACCCATCATTTCCAAAACTCGTTCATTTCTTACTTTATCTGTTCACTTAATTTTTAGCATCCTTCTATAGCACTACAGTTCAAATACTTCAATTTTTCTTCTTTATTCCTAAACTCCATCTTCTTCTTCTTCTCGTGTCGATGACAGCATCAGATATGTGGTAGTTTTTCTGCCAATGCGTTGGCTTTGTCAGTAGCTGATTGGAGGTCAGATTGAGATACATTTATTCCAATTCTTGGACCAGACAGCAGATGTAGCATGGTTTCTCTCTCCCCGCACGAACATGTGGTATCTGGCTGTTCTCCCAGGTATCCCCAAGTGGCAAGAGTATCTTTGCAGCGACCAACTCCAACTCGAAGCCTGTTTAGCGACTTCCATATGGGCCATGGTTGTTCAGACCCAGGTGGTAGACCCTCTTTTGGCTTAATCCAGTCGAACCCTTGTTGTAATCTCTTCTCCCAGGCCAGCATTCTTGCATTGCTTGGAGCACCTTTGTGTCGCTTTGAAGTTCCCATGAAGCTTGATCGGGACTTTAGTCTCGATGGCGCTGGTGTATATCCATGTAGAGGGTGTCGGGCGTCTTCGTTCACTTTAAGCCTTGCCACGCTGGTGGCAACTTCCCGGCGTATATCTCCAGGGGCGATGGAGATATACGCCGGGAAGTAAACTCCATGTTTCGCTACAATAAAGTTCTGTGCTCCGCACATAGAGTTAAAAAGTTCTTTCTTAGCCCTAGATCCATATCTCGAACTAAAAGATTTCTCTTTTTCAAGAAGGCACTTTTCGCTAGTGCTTTTCCGCTTTTAAAATCACTACTTTTTCTGCCATAAGTTGTAATCTTACTTCCTAAGTAACAGAGTTGAGTTACTTATCGTTACTTCTTCCTTTGCTATTCCTGCGATCTGTAAATAGAGGGAGGAGCATTTTATGGCTTATTCCGTTTGTCACTTCAATAATCCTACAGATGTTTACTTATATAGATTAGACGGATTTACAGCTTCAAAGATGACACATCTTGATCGGGAGAACACGTGGATCATAGCGATGTAACCAGGCGAATGATAAAAGAAGTCCATTAGAGTCAACTTGTGAGTGATATATTCGTTCTTTGGTCAGTGGATAGTTGTCAGGTATATGGTGATAATAGCGTAAGACAAATTCGGCATCAACCCACGTGACACTAATATTGGAAATACGAAGCATTACGTAGTGATCAAATACTATTAACACCCAATGATTACCTGGCGATCGAAACCCACTTACTAATATGATTTCTAGGAATATTTGTTACATTCTACATGTAATTTACAGATACCATACATCACTGGTTTTTTTTAAACTGCTTAACGTCTCTTAACAGCGAGGTCTTTAGAGACGGGAAAGGATGGGGGGCAAGGAATGGGAAGGAATTCGGCCATGGCCTTTTGAAGGAAGCATCCCGGAATTTTCCTGGAGTGATTTGGGGAAACCATGGAAAACCCAAATCTGGATGTCTGGACGGGGATTCGAACCGCCGTCCTCCCGAATGCGAGGCGAGAACGCTAACCGTTACACCACCACTCTCGGTTCCTTCTTTTTCATTTTCTCCCATCCTCTATGGGCCTTAATGACTTCGACATCGACTAGACGCAAAGCTCAAAGCAAAAAAATGTTAATGTTTCCTGCGTTTAATACAACTTTCTCGATCCATTATATGTCTTCATTAGATTATTTCTTTCTTTCTATTATCCCTCTGTTTATTTTGCTCCTTACATGATAACTTTATTTCTTTTCCCGTATACTCTCCTTCTTTGTTTTTTCGTGTAATTGTTACTTGTATTTTCATTTCACTTTTTTCTGATAGAACTATTGTTTATATTGTGTCATGCCTGCTTCTGCACCATAGATCAAAACAGGTCTCATTGTGGTTTCATGTATTTTGACTTATATAGGTATTCATATTTTCGTTATTATTATATCATTGCTGTGTTAGCTCCATTGCTGTCCTTATCTTTCTGTCTTCATCTGGACGTAGCTGTTCTGTAAGTCATCCTGTATCAGGATCCTTCTTTTTCTACTGTACTATATCATCCCTTACAACGTTTCTTTTAGTAAACATTTTCTTTTCGTGATCTTTACTTCTGCTACCTTCATACACTCTTACCATTAGGTTTACCAATTCATCCTAAACACAATCTATACATGTTGGTGATTTTTTCGTCCCAAGTCCTTAGTTGCTATGATAACTGTTTTGTGGGTTGTTTCTGACTTGCAACTAAACAAGTGCTTTTGATGGCATACGCGTTTCGCCTTTATTCAAGGTATCTTCAGTGCCCTAGATAAACATCATATATACACACATATATGTTTATCTAGGGCACTGAAGATGCCTTGAATAAAGGCGAAACGCGTATGCCATCAAAAGCATTTGTTTAGTTGCAAGTCATAAACAACCCACAAAACAATCTATAAATTTCACTTATTCTATTATTCTTCATCTCGTACACATCTCCAGACCTACCATTCCTAGTTAATAATTACATTGCTTCTTACAAATCATAAACTGTACCACTGATTGTATTTAATTGAGTATAAGCTTCACTTCATTAAACCAGAGAATGTATTACTTACTTAAAGTCGTATTCAGTTTCGAACTCCAATATAAAAATTCAAAGAAATGTCAGGTACGCAAGTAGAAAAGTAAAGGTTGATTGTGATTACAAGGTGAGGAAGGAATTGAATGTTGGAGGGTTGAAATTTAAATACCTTGGCATAACATTTGATAACAAACTCAACTGCGTAGGACACATGGGACAGGTGGTAGGAAAAGGCTTGAAAATCCTTTATATACAGGAGAGGGTGACGAGGGAATGTACCAGAGAACAAAGGGCATTTGGTTATGAAACTTTGGTGAGACCATTTTATCAATATGATGGTGTAGTATGGGGCCCACATTACGGGTATCAAGAGCTGAGGGAGGTGGGTGAACGGTAATGCTAATGCCTCGCTTTCTATTTTTTTTTTTTTTTTTTTTTCTTATGGATTTCCGACTCATCAACGTCTGGGTCATTAGGGGCGGGAAAGGACTGGGGACTTGGTACTGTAAGGAATTCGGCCATGGCCTTTTGAAGGAAGCATCCAAGAATTAACCTGTATTGATTTTCGGAAACCACGGAAGACCCAAATCTGGATGCCCGGACGGGGATTCGAACCCGCGTCCAGCTGAATGTGTGACCGCTCACCCACCACGCCCGGGGCTTCGCTTTCTGGAGGATTCCTGTGCGGTCTCATCAGATTTGGGTTTTCCATGGTTTTCCCAGATCACTCCAGGCGATAGCCAGGATGATTCCTTCAAAAGGCCATGGCCGAATTCCTTCCAGTTCCTTGCCTCAATTCCTTTCCGCCTCTAATGAAATCGACGTCGGCAATGCGTAAAGCCAAAAACAAAACAAAAAACACAGTAGCTAGGTTTCAAATACCTGAGTTGGAGGGTGTGTAAAAATAAGGGTTGATACATTTGTCTCTGAATTTTGTTGCAGAACACGGTCAGTAACTAACACAATAAAGAACCTGGAATGTGATTAAATGGAAGACAGGAGGGGGGTGAAGAAAGTGGATGGCGTGTACAAGGCACATATTGGTGATAAAGTGTGGGAAAATTTGGCGAAAGCGTTAGGAGAGGTGTATGCAAGGGAAAATATGACGATGACTTCAAAGTGACAGTCGATTTTGGGGATAAGGGTGTCGGATTATTTTCTTTCGTATTCAATGATGTCAGAGATTGGAAATAATGACCAAGGGAAATGATGAAATTCCGTCCAGTTCGTTGCCTCGATTCCTTTCTCGCCTCTAATGACCTCGACGTCGACGAGGTGTAAAACCAGAAGAATAAACCAAAACAGTAGTAGGTATAAAATACAGGAGTTGGAAGGGGTGTAAAAATAAGTGTTGCTACAATTGTCTCTGAATTTTGTTACAGAACACAATCGGTAACTAATACAATAAAGAACCTGGGATGGAATTCTTCGGAAGACAGGAGGAGGGTGAAAAGCGTGGATGGAGTGTACAAGGCGCATGTTGGTATGAAATGTGAAAAAAATTTGTCAAAATAGGTGAGGTGAAGGGAAAGGAAAAGATGACCATGACCACAAAGTGACACTCGATTTTGGGGATAAGAGCGTGGGATAATTTTCTTTCGTAGATAATGAAGTCAGAGATTCGAAAAGGGGAAAAGTGAATAATTTACAAAAAACGCTGAAAGAATTTAAAATTAACATTCGCAGAGGGTAAAAGTACGCGGGTACAAGAAAGGGCGAAATTGTGTGTAGGGAAACTGCAGTCGCAATGAAGTAAATCAAAGATCTTAGATTGGACACTGAATTATTCTCTGATGACAGGATAGAGAAGTGCATACTGTTTAGTTTGTTCTCTGGCAGCAAAGTGTTGCAGCACCGCCTCCCGTCTCTACCCGCTGGGCTGGGCCCTGCGAACACCTGCTCCATTACAGTTCCACAGGCGGCATTAATCATCTCTGGTTTCGCGGCCACAGCTGCTGGTCGGCAGAAATCTTATTTCTTAGGAAGCGTCCATAAATCACGTAGCTCCATTTGGCCTCCTGTGAAACCCTCCCTCCCCTCTCCTCCCCACATAGCACGTAGATTGGCAGTTGGAGTTAAACGCAAAAAAGTGCCAAGTCATGCGTGTAAGTAAAAAGGTGACACCATTTAGCTTTGAATATACAATTAATGGTACTGTCCTTAGAATGGTAGATTCCGCTAAATACCTAGGGGCAACTATTCGTAATAATTTGTCGTGGAATGAGCAAGTCGAGAATGTAATTGGGAAAGCAAATCGTATGATTCGATTTCTAGGTCGTAATTTAAAACAATGCACTCCGGAAGTTAAATCGATTGCGTACAAGTCACTAGTGAGGCCTCACTTGGAATATTGTTGCTCTGTATGGGTTCCCCATCAAAAGGGATTAATGGAGGCATTAGAGATGGTCCAAAGAAGAGCCGCCCGATTCGTGACAGGTATATATAGTTGGAGGGAAAGCGTAAGTGTCATGTTGAAGGAGTTAGGTTGGGAAGACCTGGAGCACCGAAGGCGTTGCTCTCGACGGAAGCTAATTGAAAAATTCTCGACTCACGTATTTCGGAATGACAGCAATCAAATATTGCTACCAGCAACATTCATATCTCGGAATGACCGCGAAAATAAGATAAGAGAAATCAGGGCCAGAACCGATGCATTTTTCTATTCATTTTTTCCACGAGCGATTAGGGAATGGAATAGAAAGGATTACCGGGCGAGTAAACACAAAATCGGACAGGAGTAGCTTCCGATAAAGCACTCCGGCCATCCTGATCTGGATCGCTCCAGGCGAATGCTGGGATGGTTCCTCACAATAGCCCATGGGCGCCACCTGCCATATCCCGTATATCCCTTCCAAACCATTACCTTTCCTGATAGGTGCAATGCACCCTCCGCCAAACACTTTTAGTGAATCGCGGAGTAATAGTAATAGTAATAGTAGCTTTTTTCCCTTTTGATTCCAGAAACACTTTGTACCGTTTCTCTTATCAGACTAATGTAAATTACTTACGGAAATGATTAAATGAAGGAAATAAATATCCACATGCTGTTGTGTGTTCTGTACCTCATTTTAACTGTGAAGAATGATATGAATCGAAAGCTGCGTGACCTGGCTCGGAATCCCCCTCCCCCCCCCCGCCCCCCCGCACTAGTGCAGCGTAGCCTTCCAGCCCTTCCCCCCCCTCCCCCGGCAATCTCAGGCCAAGCAGTTTATGGACGCTCCCTATACTGCAAATCCCGAAATACGTGCATTGTGTTGTTGACTTTTCCCGATAAATGAAATGTGGCCTCATCAGAGAAAGCAATGAGAGTTAAAAATGTTAGGTTTTCATCAATGTGATGTAACATGTCGATAGCAACTGCAATTTGTATGCATGAAACCGAAGAGAGTGATCCACAGTGGACTTCAGCATCTGCAGTTCTCGTGCCGCTTGTCGAATGGACTTTGTTCAAACGCCTGTCTCACTGCTGCTACATGCTCCTCTGATACGCGCTCATTACCGCCACCGTGCAATTTCTTCACACTTCCCGTTGCCAAAAAGCGCTGTTTCCATTTCTTAATGGTGTTTCGTGATGGTGGGTCCTTCTTGAACACCAGGCGAAAGTTGCGTTGCACTTGAATCACTGAATTTGTTTCCGCACACCACCAAATAACTCGTGCTCGTTCTTGCGGTGACGCCATTTTCAGTTAAGCTACTGCAGCCCCACCTACAACCTATTGCGCGGGTTTGCAAAAATTGTCAACAGAACTTCCGCAGTTTCTTAACAATTACGTAGGGTCTCACGGGATGGGTTGTTCTTGTTGTTGTTTAGGTTTTAGGGCGCGTCGACGACGAGGTCATTAGCGCCCTAACAAAAACCAGGCGTGACAACGTGGCGAAATTGCCGTCTGTGTGGCCGACTGTAAAGGGGTCGGCCACAGAGACAGCACAATAAAATACTAACATGCTAACTAAAATACCGTCTACGTGGCCGACTGTAAAGAGATCGGCCACAAAGACGGCAACATAAAATATAAAACTGTGACTAGAATATAAAATTACATACATTAACTGGTTGGCTGTAGAAGGGCCAACCAGGTTAAAAAACAAGTTAGATGGCTGGCTGTAAAAGGGCCAGCCATATAAGCAGTGTCACAAATAAAAACAGTACTTGGATTGGTGGTTGTAAACGGCCACCAATCCAATGCGGGATGGGTGGAATAAGTGATCAAGTATCCACAGTTACATGAATAAATTATTATTTAATAATAATAATAATGATAACAAACGCTAGCGCAGTTGTTGTAGGATTTTTTAAAACATGTTTGCAGTTAATAAATTTTGTAAAAACGGATGTATGTGAATGGTATTACAATTACGTGTATAATTTATAAGTATTATAACGCAGTTACATTTACATTTCTGTAATGAGAAACCAGAGAAAATTCTATCAAATTTCAATCAGTAACATCGCCATTTTCTACTAAATAATAAATTATTAGTTTAACAAGCAACTGCATAAGGAATGACCTACAACAATTACTAACCCTCATTTACTTCTCTATTTCATCTTTTCCCTTTATTACGTACGCTATCTTTGTGGTTAATTGTCGGCTCTAGATATATTATTAATATTATTATTAATTTCAATTATGATGGAGCTACCGCTCCGGTGGCAATTCCCATAATCATCTAATTACCACTTTTTACAATATTTTTTTCACCTGTTTTGTATACTATTATATCACCTGCAAAAAACCTAAATTCTGACCGTAACCCTTCAACACAGTCATTCATTCGAATAATGAACAGCAACGGTCCCAATAAACTGCCCTGTGGCTCTCCCATATTTACTTCCACCTCTTTTGATAATGTATTTTCTACTCTAACACTTTGCTTCCTGGCTTTTAGGAATTCCTCTACCCAGCAAGTAACTTTTTCATCCAATCCAATAGATTTCAGTTTATTTAAAAACATTCTATGCCTTTATTTTCTCTGGTATGTATTAATAAGACGGTCTGCCAGTTTTGAAGGTTGCTGATTCAGCAAAAAAAAAAAAAAAGAAAAAAAAAAGTAAATCGGACCCTCGGAGCGTCCTAGCGTACTTCACATGAACAAAGTGTGCTGTGAGGGGGGTCATTACTAATGCTGTAAGTTTTAATATCAATTTGATTATTGATTTTAAATTATAAAATTTATTTTCAGGTACCAAGGATCCTGGTTGCTGTTGACGACAGACATAAAATGCTTAATTTATTGTTTTCCTATGGCTTGTAGATAGCCGGATACATTTAACGTTACGTTAGACATTATGTGTACCTGCAAGTAAAAGCAGTATCCAGCTTTACAATCTGCCTGAAGATAGCAAACATAAACTGAATATTAAATACTTCATTTTAAAATTAAGAACATTATAACATCGTGGCCACAAGCCAACAATTGAATTTTACATGAATGGTGGATAAAATCCTTTGGGCGCCGAATTGAATTAGAAACAGATGAACATTGTTAAGGCTCAAACTGAACTTGCAAGGAGCTTTAAAGTTCATGAGGTCATTTGCCAGCTAGCTTGGAAATGGAATCGAGCAGAGATACTGTCTCATGGGTCGATTACGGATCCTTCAAAGTTTTTCCAAACCTTGAAACAATGATGGGCGATGGAACACATTACCAAAAATCACCCGCATCAGCTGCGTGCGGCGTGCGGCTTTGGTCTCTAAGTTGTCCCACCAGTGAATGGACTGCATAAATCGACCAGCCTGTGACCGAAGCCAGAGCCCGCCAGTACAGTGCCACTCCGCACTGTGAAGTGTCTGGACTCGACGACCGCTGACCACACAATGATCAAGTATATCCGCTTCTCCTTCCCTCTTCCGAAATTCCTTCTCGAAGTTTCGATACATGGAAAAGAAACCACGAATTAACATCTGTAGACCCCGTATATGATACGGCATTGGTTGTTTAACTTCTTCCCAAAACCACGTGAGGCTCGAAGTCAATCTTATTCGCCCTGACCTCCCGCGCGTCGCTCACCCCTTCCGCCGCACGGGTATCCCTACGCGGGGCTCAACGCACTGACCTTGACGGCTAACGGTGCCTATCCACTCTGGGCGCGCGAACAATAGCTCGCGTCAGCCCACGCGTTCTGGAGATTTCCACCTGATATACCGTTGTCAGCTTCAAAATCTCTCCTGCTCTCCCAACTGGCAACCTCTTTATTCAGTTATATTATTAAGAAATTAAGGCAGCCTGGGATATCAATTACGTTGATCAGATAATTAATTTACAAAATATTAAATTAATCTGAATATATAAAAAAAAATACGATATTTAAATATTTGTAGTACGCCACAATCCTGCGTGCTACAAAAGTAAAGGTCAGTATTAAGGCCAGTAAAGATCCCAGCAGAAATCGGGATTCGAACCATGGACATTCCAGTCAAGCACATCAACCATCCGATCCACCGTCAACGTCGAGGTCATGAGAGGTGTGAAAGGACTGGGGGCAAGGAACGGCAAGGAATTCGACGTGGCCTTCGAAGGAACCATCCCGACATACGCCTGGAGAGACTATGGAAAACCCAAATCCCGACCGGGATTCGAACCCGATTCCTCTCTAATGCGAGACCAGAGCGTGACTGGTCACCCGCCACGATTGGTTTGATATTGTAAAGAGTATGGAATGAAGAAACCACTATAATTACGGTAAGGCGATGAGCTCATCCGTGTAGACTAAATTCTGAGCTTCCGACTTGGGTTGCTTCCTTCCGCTGTGGTTGCGCGTTTCGGTATCTCTGTAGGATTTCCTTTAAAACCTGATAAAAATATTACGCCATCAAAGATTGCGAGCCGGATGTAGTTTTATATCCGATCATCTGAGCGTATAAATAAAATTTAACTGGAAAGAATAACAGTGAATTAATCTTACTATACGGAAGATTATGAAAATATCGTAAGAGAACAACAGGTTGCACTTGTAGATACGGCATATTATTTTTAACCATGCAGACAAGAAGAAAAACAAACTTTGCGTGGCATATTGCATGTACAACTACGTGAAAATAAAAACGTAGGACACTTAGTATCCTATATAGTCGACAGATTTGTGGGGTTTAATTGTAAAAATATATAAATGTCCTGCGCTGAGTTACCTGGTTTATTTGAAAAGTTCTTATAACACAAATCCAAAAGAAAATATCATGGGCGCCGGGAGGGGGGTGCAAGGGGGTGCACTTGCACCCCCTGCTTTGAAAGAAAATACACAGAAAAAGATTAAGAAACAAAAAATTTATTATTAAATTCACTGTTTGAATAATAACTTAAGGCGCCTGGGTTGTTGTCCAAATTTGTTCAACACCTTGTCAGTAAATTCAGTATCCTTAGTTAATAAGTGTTATATATAATGTATATAAAAAAAGACAGATGCACCTCCCTTAAAGTAATCTTGCCGGCCCCATGGAAAATATACCAATATACACTTACAAATTTAAGTTAAATTCCTGCAAAATTTCGGCAATGATCTTTAATGTGCAGGTCTTTTTGTAGATTAATTAATTGTTATGTTCAGCATTGTGGTAACAAATGATTTTTAAAAAAATATTCTTCCGATAACATGACTCATTTTATCATAAAAACCATGTCTTTTACATGTACAGAGTAACGCTATCTCAATACTGAAACCAACGATATGTTTGAATCTCAGAGTTAATACCACAGATAGTCATTATCACCCATAGCAACGATTATGTTCACACGACAATGTTGAGCTGCGAAATTAAATCTTGGTCGAAAATGAAGAAACGATAAGTATAATGTTATCACAGATCATGTTCCAAAACTGCACTCTTCTTCTATCATGTTATCATTAAAATAAATAATGAACAAAAATTAAATAAAAATTCGCGTTATGCAGTTGTAATTGCGCAAACAATTTGCCGTCAGAAATAAGATGCATCGCAGTAACAATAAAAATAATAATAGTAAATAATGATATAAAATCTCCTAGCATAAGAAGGATTTTGATTAAAGTTATCCAACATAAAGTTAAAGAGCCTAAAATAATATTATTTTTGCTTGTCTTCATATCGGGATATTGTGAATGTATTAATGCTCGCATGGTAGAATAATGTTAGTCCAGGACATAATTATGTTTGGACCATAATGACAGCATAGGGCCTAAGCATTTTATTATTTATTTTTAATTTATTTTGCTTTCATGAGCTCCTTGTTCCCAAAGCTATTACTTCTTGAGTGTGAAAAGTAGTGCCTCAGTTTGGCGGTAAATTAATCGATCGATTATAGTGGTTTCTACACAAATCTATAGGGCAATGCAATGAGAAAATTAATATTTTTGTCTCTCGATTGGTTTGATGCAATTCTTCACCTCTTCCTATCTTGCACTAACCTCTTCATCTCAACATATCCATTACAATCCACGTCCTCAACTGTCTGCTTCGTATATTCTATTCTTTGTTTACTTCTATAGTTCTTACCTTCGACTAACAAATTATCCAATTCTTAATGTATTGAAATTTGACCCATCATTCTTTCACATATTTCTGTAAGACTCAACCAGAAACTTCCTTCCTCACTTATCATTTCCAAAACACGCTCATTTCGTACTTAATCTGTCACTTAATTTTCAGCATCCTTCTTTAGCACCACATTTCAAATGCTTCAGTTTTCCTTCTTTCTGGTATTCCTGAAGTCCACGCTTCGCTACCATAAAGTAGTGTGCTTCACACATAGAGTTTTAAGTTTTTATTAGACCTAGATCAATAATTGAAACTAAAAGATTTCTCTTTTTCAAGAAAGCTGTTTGCTAGTGCTGTTCAGCTTTAAATATGATTCCTGTTTCGACCATCAGGTGTAATTACGTTTCCTAAGTGCGCCAACAGAATTCACTTACTCTCATATAGCATCAGATCCTATTTTGATATTTACATTGTATTATATTAATGGCGCATGTAATTAATTTGAATGTTGTCGCAATTTATAGAACTGTCGCAAAGTTTTCAGTTATGTCAGATGCTCGTAACTTCAGTTCAGAATAGGAAGGGGTGAACACCTGTGTCAAATCAGACGAAAGAGCAGAACACCGCATAGGCAAGCAGAAATATTTTTCTCGAGTAAGACAGCGTACAAAATTCTGACTGTCTGTAACAGATACGGCAGCGAGAGGCTGTGACATTAAAAAACTGTGGTGTGTTTTTGTGACCGCCTCCCCCTGTGCAAAACACGCCACCCCGTCGGCTGCCGCTATTGGCTGGCGGGGCGTGACGTATGAGGCGTCGCTCGGGGCGGGGGTTGTGCGAGTCTTACCGGTTTCAGTTTGCAGTTGGCAGTCAGAGGAGAAAGCTCGTTCAGCCATGGCACCAGAGATAGTGTTCCCCGTCAAGTACAAGCTCGCCTCCAGCGACAACTTTGACACCTTCATGAAGGCTCTCGGTAAGAAGCTACACCTCCTTAATTAACATCTGCTCTGTGGTTGGGATAGTGCGCTGCTTCGAAGTAGCATTCACTCACTGAGCCAGAGGGGAAATTGCTCCAGCAAAATAAATTTTAATGAATGATAAAAGAAACTGGGTACAGAAATTTGGTGATTTCATAACAACTTAGTTTGGAATATGTGCTATGTACGACTACTGTCAATTTGGGATCAAATTTACATTGCGATACATTGAATGTATTATTGTGCGAGCGTTGTCCACTTGCAGTTCGTATTGAAAGTGTGTGATAATTTATGTTTCGCTAGCCAAGAATCACGTGCAGACAATGTTATTATTACCCGAAATGTAATTCGCGATGCATTTCATGTGTGTAGATCTGTCTGAATAGTTTGATTTTGAAGCGGCAATATTAGAGGAGATTGTGGTTAGGTTGAAATGAGCCTTTCTTGTTATAACAAAAGACACAAGCAGTTTAGTTATTATTAGTAATTTCAAGAGCTTCATGTTAGTGGCACGACGTTTACCGCAATGTAAAGATCGTTATAGTTAACCCTAAAATTCACAGTTTACGTTTCTTGAAAGTCTGTAAATTTAGTGATGTTCATGAATTACTAAACAGCGTGGCTTATGAAACTATTATTTACTTATATCAGTCTTATTGATGTTTGCGGTGGTTAACTAATTAATAATTCCAAAGGGTCAAATTTATATCGCGATACTTGACGTCAATAACATGCAATACCTTGAATATACATATTAATGCATGACTGATTGAAGCTATGAATTTCTAGCGACGCAGTTTGTGATTCGGTTGAAATGCAGCCTGGACCAGGATGTCAACTGAGACATCTTGTTACAGCCTGACATATGAGGAATTGCATTTTTTATTAGTTATTTAAGGTGCTTTCATGAGCGCCCTGTTAGTGACGTCATGCATCGTGATGTAAACTACTGTAATTTCAAAAGGATGAAACCGATGATCCACCATCGGGAAAGATATTGATCATATAAATAATTATGTAATGATGAGGACAGTAAAGATGGGAGATTAGCATAATTTAAAATCTTATCTCTTGAAATTCCAAACTCATTCGCGGAGATGATCTTGATGTTCTGTTTGCACATATTAAACAGATTTAATTATTTACGATTAAGCACTACGTTTCTAAAATGTGTTTATTACAACTCAAATTAATGACTATTTTGGCTTATTGTTGAACTTACGAAACAATTTATTGCCATTTACAGCAGTGCTATGCAGCGATATGGTTTAAGGGCAGAGATATTAATTATGCGCTGATTTGTACATTAATTCTCAAATGTTTTGGCAGAGTAATACTGCCTATTTTATGTATTTTGCTGGCCATTAAAATCACTTCCATTTGTTTTTTTTTTTTAATGTAAATTTTATAGTTATGTTGTTGTACCTATAGGTAGCATACCAAGATTTTTTTTATAGCGTGATGTTAGAGGTAGGAAGATAGTCGTTATCGTATTCCTTTCTTAAAGCATAATGTGAAATGTTCGTAAATTTTAAAAGCGGTTGACTCTTTTCACACAGTTTGCTGCAAGTTTTCTGTTATTAAATTTATCACGTTCTGTTTATTGTAGGCCTAAATACAACTGTTTGCTGGTTGGATGGCAATTTATGCATATCAATTATTATATACCCATTTCCTAGTTCTATTCTGATATTTCTGACAGATTAAGTTGTTAATTACTTATTTGGGCCATATTTTGAGGTACATTAAGCACCCTTTCACACTGGTCAAGTTTAGTGCTTAGAATTCAGAAATTGCGAATCTCAATTATACATTACAAGTTTGTCTGTTGCGTTTAATCTGTCGGAAATGTAGTGATTAGTTCTTAGTTCCTATTGTTCTGTCTTAATTGAGTCTAGACCCTAAATTTTGGCTTTCTTATCAACTCCGTGGTGATAAAGCCATGAAATAACTTACTAGTGGACGTAGCGGATAAAAAGAGCTGAAGCGTTACATGAAAAAAGTTTTTATTTGTTAGACACAGAATTAAAAGAAACTGGCTGCTGAATTGCGAAATCGTGGCTGAAAAGAAACATTTTGCTTAAGATTCGGATTTCTCAAATTAAGATAGGCAGACAATAATTCGTTAATGTTCAAATGCCATTCTTAAAAATCGGTTCTCCATATAAATAGAACCAGATTTTTCTTTTTGGTTTCATAGGTAGATGACATTTATTCCATGCAGAAAATAAGGTGGTTGGTGGAAAGCTATGGAAAGAAAATCGCGGTGTTTCCTACAGTTTTTTTGCGAAGCCATGGTGGACAAAATATAAATGGCACTATGACAGTATCGGGCTTCAAACCCCGATCCTGCGGTATACAGTTCTGTGTGCTATCGGTCATCCAAACACATTTCCTATACTGTTGTGTTTCATTACTATTATTCCCACTGTGTACCAGTCTCGATAAATCAATTTGTTGTCGATATATTGCATTACAGTTAGGTGTTGTGCTCAAGTACCTCAGCGATTCTAGTCGTTAGGTCAGAGAACCTCTTTTCATCTTTCTCCGGTTTCGTCCCACACAATTGCTTTGCCCTTGCGGAGATAAAGGCTGACCTAGAACTCTTTATCTTGTCGCCTGGGCGGTTTGGTGTGTGGAAAGTAGCGGTCATTTGCAGTATTAAGAACATTGATCTCTTATTAGCAGTATATCCGTATTAATATGTCTTGTGTGCTTGCCATATTAAACGCTACTATCTATTGCAGACGAAACAGCTGATGGGCGCTATGAATCCCATCCATTCTTTGATGTCATCTAGCTGTGTTTTGTTTGTACTTCGAATTCCGTCTCGGCAACCATTTTCCCTTGTAACATCAACTGTAGCAGATGGTGTTCAGTTGCAGGATATGACGTGCCTACTGCATTTTACGATATTTGATAACAGTAATAAATTCTTTATCTGTTTTGGCTTTTTTCATTACTTCGCCTCGCCGTTTGTCATGTTTAGATTGCAATATATTCTCAGCAATCTTTTTCGATCCGCGTTTAAAACGCTTCTTGCCGCTTCAGTGATGGAACCTGCAGTCTTTGGGGTGCAAGGGGGTTTGAAACCGAGTGTGGTGGGTGAGCGGTAACGTTAGCGCCTCGCATTCGGGAGGACGCGGGTTCGAATCCCGGTCCGATAATTTAGATTTAGGTTTCCCGAAATAACTCCAGGCAAATGCCGTTATGGTTCCTTCAATAGGCCATGGCCAATTCTCTTCCTGTGTTCAACTCCCTTCCTTTCCCTCTAATGACTTCGACTTGGACGAGGCGTAAAGCCGTTAGCAAAAAATAGTCGTTACTTATTAACGTGGGAGTGGCCTGGGATTAACCGCCCATACACACACACATTTGTGCGCGAGTAAGCTGGCTGAAGATATTCTCGCGACGATCCTGTACTTGTGGGAGCCCATACACAGGGACATCAATTTCATACATTCGTCTTTCAGCTGGCTCGCCGCTCTCAAATTGCTGTGTTTATGGTCGTGGTCTACGGATTTATGCGTCATGATTTCCTGGCTAGCGACTCACTGGGAATTCTAAAACATCGCGAGCCAAGTGTAGTGAGGTTATGTTAAACAATATTGAACTGAAACAGGTTTTTAAGTTCTACACATAAATGTATTTATTCGTACACCAGCTTATATTAGAGCTGTAAAAAAGAAAAAGAAACGGTCAGTATGACAAAAAAAGTGGTTGCAGGAAGATTATAAACTCGATCATTAACTGCTACTTGTACCATTTGAAAAGTATCTTCTTCAATTTCTTGAGTATTACATAAATGCACAGATACATCTTCCTGTACATTCCCTTCATATCCTTCATCTTCCCCTTCATAATTTCGGCTTCCTGTATTGCTGATACTGTCCATTGGCACCCGTTGATCTCTCATAAACAGTAGTAAGTCGTAATACCGTACATTAGTTTTGTAGATTTCGTCTCCGTCTGTTCCACTTTGAGTTTTCAATTTTTATATATATATTTCTTGCGAAAGGCACTCCGCAAATAGTGGATTTTCTTTTTTATTAATGCACTATATCCTAATTTTTTTATAAAAATTCTGTTCGCGTACTCTCTTGGTCTCACCTTCCACAATGCAGTATGTTGCTGATATGTCGCAATGAAATCATCTACGAATTTTCTGCTCATCTTTTTTCGACTTGTCAGCAAGCCTTGTCCGCTGCGAGTAAATTGTTCGGAGAGATATCTGTGTGTATGGTTACCGTCGCGCATGCTCACCACGTACAAATATGTAACAATTGTTATTGGCTTGTGATGCGGCTAGTCGTTAGACAATTTAACACACACATTTTATCTTCTATATGCATCGCCACGGAATTGCTGGCGCACAAATGTGTGTGTGTGTATGCCTAGCTATTGGCTGCTAGATGCGGCAGTTCTCATAAACTCATTTGCATGGAAATTAAATTTATTCTCTAGGAGCGATTAATTGCAAACACTTTTCAAGGCTTGGCCTTCGATAATTACGGCAACGCTACAAGTCGTGTGATTTCGTCGTTGAAGGCTAACCATAGGACATTCCGCAAGGACTTCTTTTCTTAATTTATTTTTATAAACGCTCTTTGAGACAACGTTAACAGTAATTTGAGATGTTCTCTGATGATGCAATTAGGGAGCGTGCACAAACTACTTGGCTCGGATCAGGGGGGGGGGGGGTTGCCTGGAAGGCTACGTGAAGGGGAAAGAGGGGGGGGGGGTTTCCGAGTCAGGCCACGTAGCTTTCCTTTCATAACATTTTTAATAGTTAAAATGAAGAACAGAACTCACAAAAGCATGTGAATATTTATTTAAGTCATTTAATTATCTCCGCATGTAATTTACAATAGTCTGACAAGAGAAAACAGTGCAAAATGTCTTCTGGAATCAAAAGGGAAAAAAGCTACGTGTTACGTGGGGGGGAGGGGGTAGAGGCAAAAGACACGTAGGGCTACGTGGGGGGGAGGAGGGGTTCACAGGATGCCAAAATGGAGCTACGTGGTTTATGCACGTTCCCTTATCTATGTGAAAGTAAGAGCTGTGCTGATTGTTTAGAAATTTCGATCGATCTGGACGTTATTTTAATCTAAATTATAAAAAGCGCAAGGTAATGTGCATAACCAATAATAATAATGGCATTCTACATCAGTTCAGCTTAACCTGTAGAACTATTGATGCTGTTGAATCTATGAAGTATTTGAGCGTAACAATACAAAGCGACATGAAGTGGAGCCGGCACATGAATTCTATATTAGGTAAATGCAGTTCTAGATAGCGACTCATTGTTCTAATTTTGAAGAACTATAAAGCTTAAACAAAGGAGATAGCTTATAGGACTATCGTGGATCCTTATTTGGAACACCGTTGTGCTGTATGGGAACCCTATTGATAAAGTACAGAGAAGGGCCGCTCGCTTTTGTGACCATTCGTTGTAGCGCATACAGTAGTTGAAATATGGGATTGTCTGACAGAGATGTGGTGCATTTTTCGAATGAATTTATTGGCAAACATGCCAACACTTAACGTTCATTTACGATTGCGATGACATACTTCATCCACCTCCCCCCCCCCAGATTTGGGGTCTCAATGACAGGAGAGATAAAAATCTGATCCATAACGTGGCGTACAGATGGCTTTTTGTATTCCTTGTTTACTCGTGTTATTAGGAATTAGAATTTAATTAAATTCAATAGCGATGGAATGTCCCTACATACCCTTTTTTCTCTTTTCTTGTTACCTTCTGCTTTTGTTTGTCCTTGACCGAGATTGATCTGACTCGGCGACTTAATTATGCAGAGAAATAATACAAGTAATGAAATAACAAATACAAATAATCATAAATACAAAATGTGGATTGTTGTGTGTATGAAGAAGTAAAAAACCAATATAAACAAAAATGCGAAGCAGATGGGGCATTATAAACAGGAACGACCATTGCCTACATTTGCCTGGACGATTTTGAATAAACTTGGGACTGATCCGAGATAGTGATCCGAAATCACTCCAGGCAAATGCAGGAATGGTTCCTTCAAACAGTCATGGCTGAATTGCTTCCCGTTTATTGTCCTATGCCACCTGTCATGACCTCGACATCGCGTAAAGGCATAAGGGGGCTTCCATTAATTACGTGAGGTGAAATAGGGGGGAGGATACAGCGAAATCTCACCAAGGGGGAGGGGGATCAACAGAAAGCTCACGTGAGGTTTTGAAATTCTTGTAGATTGGTAGAGCTAAAAAAAAAAGTGTCTACAAATGACACGAAAGTCGATTTTAGGGGGGTAAAACCGACTTTAGGGAGGTATAACCGCCCTTGGGAGCATGAGACCTTTTTTTCTCTAAAAAATAAAAGTCTCAAAAAGTTGCGAGGTCCATCATTCGTAGGGGGGGGGGGAGAATCGGGCCCGACAAAATCTCACCAGAGGGGGAGAGGGTTCCGGAATTCCGGAAAAACACCTCACGTAATTAATGGATTCCCCCTAATGGGAAAACCCTGTAGTACATCTACATAATATGTACTCCGCAATTCACAAATTTTTTGCCGGTAGAGAGTGATTTTCATCGAAATTAATCTATACTCCGTGCATTCCAAATAGCAGGAGGGAAGAAAGAGTTCACATAAGCATCAGTAAGGCGTCTAATTTCTCTAATCTTATCACTTCTGTCATTGCGGCCCAAGGGGGTTGGTGAAAGAAGTATTTCTCGACACTCGTAAATGAAAGTAGGTGTACGCATGTTTATCAATAAGTTCAATCGAAACTTACGTCATCTGTCTGCTCAGTCTACTCATCTATTCTGTGACGATTTCGTAAGTACTGTAGCAAGCAGTCACGAATCGAGCGGCTCTTCTCTGTATTGTCAATCAGCCCCCTACGAATCGGGTCCCAAGCGGTGCAACAGTAGTCCAAATGTGGACGCGCGAGATTTTTTGCACGCTATCTCCTTTGTTCGTCCATTACAATTTTTCAAGATTCGATCTATGAATCGCAGCCCAGAATCTGCCTACGACCGAATTAATGTGCCAGTCCCATTTCATGTTGGTTTGCGCTGTTACGCCCAAATACTTCATGGAATCGGCCATATCAGTAACTGAACTTTTTAGTTTATATCTCTCAACAAAGGTTTTTTTTTTTTTTTTTTTTTTTTTTTTTTTTTTTTTTTTTTTTTTTTTAGCTATGCGCGTTGCCTTGAACTTTTTACAATTATTGTAAGTTGCCATTTGTCGCATCATGCCGAAATAAAATCGCGTTGAATTTCTAAGCAATCGGCCGAATTTCTTACTTGTTTATAGAGGACCGTATCTTCAGCAAACGATCTCAAACTGCTCTTCGCGCTATCTCCAAGATCGTTTATGAAAATGTAAAAAAGAGGTCCTATTACATTTGTCTGAGGGACACCCGATGTTAGATGTGCTCTGACGAATGGGTAAGAATTTTGCGGGATGTGGATGTTATTTCGGAATGGTGCCGTAAATGGCAGCTTACACTTAACTGCAAAAAGTGCAAGGCAATGCAAATAAGTAATAGAAAGACCCCGTTTGCTCACGAGTACAAAGTTAACAATTCAGTTGATTCCCTGAAGTATCTAGGCGTAACAGTAAAAAGCAACATGAAATGGGACTTGCACATAACTTCCGTCGTAGGCAAAGTTAATTCTAAACTACGTTTTATAGGTCGTATTTTGAGAAGTATTAAGGCTCATACAAATGAAATAGCGTACAAAACACAGGTGCGTCAGAATTTGGAATACTGTTGTGGAATTTGGGATTCGTATCGCAAGGGATTGATTGACACGTTAAAGTACAGAGGAGAGCCGCTCGATTCGTGACAGCTAGTTACAGTCCTTATGTAAGTGTCACAGAGCTGATACGTGGGTTGGGCTGGGATTGGTTGGCGGACAGACGACGTCGTTTTCGTTTGAATTTATTGGAGAACATGCGAAAATCTTTAATTTACGAGTGCAATGAAATACTTCTTCCGCCAGCCTATTAAGGTCGCAATGACAGGAGGGATAAGATTCGAGAAATAAGATGCCGTACTGATACATTTATGTATTCTTTCTTTCCTCGTTCTGTTCGGGATTGGAATGCACTGAATTAGGATTGGTGCTTAGCACCCTCTGCCACCCACAGTAATTTGGAATTGCAGAGTATAGCTGTAGAACATCTGGTTTAGAAGAGGCTCCTCCATCAACGACGACATACTGCGATCGATCAGTTAGAAAATCCTTCTTCCATTCAAAAAGTTGATCTCGAATTTTCGCCAAAATTCGGTTGTGAGGCACCGAGTCGAAAGGTTTCTGAAAATTCAGAAAATTTGCATCAGTTTGTGAACCTGTATTAATCTTTTGTTACGTCATGTGTAAATATGATCTTATCTTCCGAAATCCGTTTTGGTTCCGTGTAAGCAAATCGTACTATTCGCCTTACTGACTCCCAAAACGTTGATAATTGTTAAAATTACATTATTCACTATGATTTGTCCTAGCGAAGAGATATCGTAAAAGATTGAATTAGCTGCTCGGCTCAAACTTTTTTTTATCGTATTTCTGTGCAGCTAAATCGCATTCAATTATCGCAGTTATGTAAAGAACAGAACACGTAAACAGGCTGCTTCGCCTTGCGATGGACGTAACTCAAGAACGTCGGAGGCAGACTTAGCGAAAACGCTCGGCGTGTCGTGGTTTTTGTTCCATTTGTTGTGAGTGCAGTGTACGTGTCGAGGATAGCTTTTGTCTCGTCCCCTTCCCGGAGCGGACGCAACGCCTGAAACAGGTGAGGCACAAGCCGCCTGGGGAAAGCTCTCCAACAATAACTCCCTTCCGGTACTCGACTTTAATCCCCAGGTGGCACTGGGGCAGCAGCCTAGTACGTCACCGTAGTTCAGTCCACTGATTTTCAACCTTTTGAATACGCAACCCCTTTACGAGTAAAAAGAAAAAAAAGGCGACCCCCTCTTGTCAGTAAAAAAACTTTGGCGATCCCCCAATTTAGTAATAAAACCATGTTACTGATTTCAAAAACAACGTATTTAATTTTTTTCAAAATGCAGTGCAAGGTAGTAGTAGGCACTCTGTTGGCAGTGATATAGGGGGGGTGGGGGGGGGGGGGGTTACCAAAAAATAACCGGAATAGCATTGTCGTGGGCGGAGCTTGCTTTTCTGCCGCTAGGCGTTTATAGCACAACTCATTGTCAGTTCAGTGCTGCCTATATAGTCGACCTGGCTTGTTCTATTAATCTGCAGTGATTGTTTTTGTTAGCGCTGTTTTGTTATTGTTTCGGTTTTAATGCTGGCAAGTTTAAGTGAACAACGTGCAGCTGTGAAATTTTGTTTTCTACTCTGTAATGCTGCTGAAACTATTTGAATGTTGAAAACAGCTTTCAAAGATGACGCTATGGGAAAAACTCAAGTGTACGAGGGGTTCGGTCGGTTTAAAAATGGCGACATGTCGATTGATGACAAACCTCGTTCTGGGCGTCCATCAACTGCACGAATCGACGAAAATGTTGAAAAAATTCGATAGCTTGTGCTCTCAGACCGTCGACAGACAATTGATCAACTTTCAGAGATTAGTGGGTTATCTTGGAGCTCGGTTCAGCGAATTTTAACCAAAGATTTGGAAATGAAAAAATTGCTGCGTAGTTTGTTCCTCGGGCTCTGACTGACAATCAAAAAGAACGTCGAGTTAAAACGTGTCGTGCTTTGATACAACAGCTTGAAATTGATCCAGATTTTCTGTGAAAGGTCATTACTGGTGATGAGTCATGGTGCTATGGTTACGACACAGAAACAAAGCAACAGTCAAGTCAATGCCAAGCCATTGTCACACTTTCCAAAAAAAACGTCCTCCAGTCAAATCAAACATCAAATCAATGCTCATTGCTTTTTTGATGCCAAGGGCATAGTTCATTCAGGGTTTGTTCCCCCACATTAGACCGTCAATCAAACCTTTTATTTGGGAGATTTAAGAAGATTACGCAACAGTGTCCGTCGAAAAAGACCAGTTTTTGGCAGATAGAGAGACTGGTTCTTCCACCACCACAATGCACCTGCACACACAGCTGTCTCTGTTAGGCAGTTTTGGGCTAAAATGGCATGGTTTCGCTGCCCCACGCACCTTTCTCGCCTGACCTGGCTCCGTGCGACTTTTCTTATTTCCACGCATGAGAAGTGGCATGAAAGGACACCGATTTGACAACACTGAAGAGGTTAAGAAAAAAACGAGGGAGGAGCTGTCAGCCATTTCTTAAGATGACTACAAAAAATGTGGAAGCACCAGTGGGACAAACGTATTAGTTGTAATGGAGAGTATTTTGAAGGGGATAAGGTTGTTTTGTAAAAAAAATTGAAAATATATAGCTTTTAAATAATAATTCCAGGTTTTTTTGGTACCCCCTCGTATTCTTTGCGCGGTGGCGGCGCGGGAGGCGAGAAGGTGGAGTCAGCCATCGTAAGGCGCGTTCCCACGATCCCTTGTAACGAAGGCGAGACGGGACGGGACGCCATGGGAACAGGGCCGCCTCTGCTAGCGGAGACGAGACGGAGCTACCCACTCTGAGTCGGTAAACATCACAGGCGTGTGTAGCGGTGCGCTGTTGTCATCGGTTTGCAGCAGCGGTGCGCACCCCTTCTGTTGCTGTAAAGTGTTCTGTGCCAAACGACACTAGGCAACGTGGTGCGGGGTGAGGTAAGCTAGGACTACCCTGCGGCCCGCGGTCGTCCCTACACTTCGGCTAATGAGGTCCCGTCCCGTCTCGCCTCGCCTACAAGGGATCGTGGGAACGCGCCTTTAGCCAGTCTCAGTTTTAAGGCTGGTCGGTTGGGGGTTCTTTTCCTGAGACATTTCCTCCCTAGATCTTCTTTTGATTTGGCATATCTTGACTTTTGGATGGTCGTCTCTTTGGCGTATTATTGATTATTCTTTTCTCTCCGTCAGTACTAGTGGTCTGTTGCGTTTGTCGATCATATTCGTCGAGACAGCTGACCAGTGGATTGTGCTGCACTGTAGAATTTATAGACGTGTTGCCGGAATCTTTGGAAGAGCCTCGCTGTTCCCGATGCCTCGTGGACTGCGACAGTGGGGAAACGGTCGGGCAGATGCAGTGCCCGCTTCAAATGCTCTGTTCTGCAGCACTTGGCAGCCACTTCCTCAGGTGACAATTAGCAGTGCACCCCCAGACGGGACAAGCATACTCAGTTAGGGGACGTGCGTTAATTATGTGGCGTGTTTTTTGGAGATCTGGAAACCCCCCTTCCTTCCCTGGCGAGATTTGTTGAGATCTGGTTTGACCCGTCCCTGTGGTGACCGTTCTCGCCTCGCATTCGGGAGGACGGCGGTTCGAATCCCCGTCCGGGCATCCAGATTTGGGTTTTCCATGGTTTCCCCAAATCACTCCAGGCAAATGCCGGGATGCTTCCTTCAAAAGGCCATGGCCGAATTCCTTCCCATTCCTTGCCCCCATCCTTGCCCCCCCATCCTTTCCCGTCTCTAAACACCTCGATGTTAAAAAGAGACGTAAAGCAGTTACAAAAAAAAAAAAAAAAAAAAAAAAAAAAACCTATGGTGACGTCAGATCTTAAGGTCCCCCCCCCCCCCCTGCTGACAGTCTCGTGATTTTTGGCTACCATTCTTGTTTTTAGCTCTACTGTTCTTCAAAGAACTAAAAAGATAACCTGAGATATCTGTCCCCCCCCCCTGGTGAGTTTTGGTGAGATTTCACCGGACCCACCGCATCAGCTTAATCAAGGAGCAATAAATGGCAACTCCTAGATGTGATGCCAGTGAGCTTTCCCGGTTAAGTATCGGGTAAGGAGTGTGGAGCTGAGCACTTACCCTTTGCCTTATGTCCTTGGTGTGAGCTCGCCATCTCGTCTTACAGTCAAGTTTCACATGAGGTAGCAGACCCTTGGTGGTGCCCAGCAAATAGTTTCTCCTCCGAAGTATTTCATTGTTTTTCTATTAAGACTATGCCAACTGACCGAGAATTCAAGTGCTTCGCAAGCTAGTGGCGGGCAGTGACGTATTCTTTGCCGTGGTGGCGGCGCGGGAGGCGAGAAAGTGTGGTCAGTGGCGGAAGCAAATCAAAACAGAAAAAAAGACAATTACCTGAAATATGGTATAAAGAAGAGAAATAGGCTCCAATAAGAATATGCTTTGGTTATTTGCGTCTCTTAAATACAACCACGATTCGACAGTTTACTAAAAAATACGAGGGCGGTCTGAAAAATTCTAAGCCTAAAAATATAAAACCAATTTGATATTTACCAAATCATTTTCATTTCTCAATATATTCGCCCTGAACACTGATACACTTAGTCCAACGATGTTCCAAGTTCATTATACCATCCCTGAAGTGGCTTTCTGGAAGGCCTGAAAAATATCCATCTACAGCTGCAATCACCTCTTCATTTGAAGAAAAACGCTGACCAGCAAGAAAGTTTTTGAGTTTTGGGAATAGATAGAAGGCGGAGGGAGCCAAATTTGGGGAATAAGGTGGATGCTCCAACATGTCATAGTGCAGATCTCTTAATTTTCCCATTGCCAAAAGACTCTTGTGGGCAGGTGCATTGTCCTGATGAAAGATGATTTTCTTCTTCTTCAAACTGGGCCTTTTCTCACGAATTTTTTCATCCAGGGTGTCTAAAAGATCGGAATAGTATTGTCCAGTTATTGTTTTACCCTTTTCAAGGTAATCAATAAAAAAAACGCCTTTAGCATCCAAAAAAACTGATGTCATCACCTTCCCTGCCGATGGAACCGACTTGGCCTTCTCTGGATCTGAACAACCAGCTTCTGTCCACTGCTTTGACTGCAGTTTTGATTCTGCCGTGTAGTGGTGAACCCATGTTTCATCCATAGTTATGAATCGACGCACAAAATCAGTTTTATCGTTGCTGAAACGCTCCAAACACTGCCCAGAAAGTCTCATGCGGATGCGCTTTTGATCAACAGTGAGTAAATGCGGTACCCATCTTGCACAAAGCTTCTTCATATGCAATACTTCATGCAAAATGCATCCCACACGTTCTTTTGATATCCCTACGGTCTCAGCAATCTCACGCACTTTCATTCGTCGATCACCCAAAACCATATTATGCACTTTCTGGATGATTTCTGGAGTTGTTGCACTTTTCGGACGTCCTTCGCGTCTTCTTTTACAAAGACTTTTATAACTGCACGATACTCGATTTTTTCTATCTCTGGTACAACTACTCACCGCGCCTCCATCAAACAACTGTACAGACCAAACTACAATGTAGAATGAGTTGCAATTTCTTGCAGGCGCATCTGGCACATGCACCAACTTGCACGGAAAAAAATCACTTGGGTAGTGCTGCCATCTATGGTCGAGGCCGAGAACTTCTCAGACAGCCCTCGTAGACAGTCACAGTCTTGTCACTGAAAGTTTTGTATTTTTACCGTATTTCCTTGCTTTTTACATTTACCTGGCTTGAGACCAAGATCCCTCGAGCAGAACTAGACAACCTCTCTGGGGTCGCGACTCACAGGTTTAAAAACTCTGGTTTAGTCGCACGAACCCACCATACACGAGACACAAAACTTGTTACTCACAGAAAACAGGTGATTTCGTCGATGTCGAGGTCATTAGAGGCGAGAAAGGATGGGAAGCCAAGAGCGGGAATGAATTCGACCGTGGCCTTTGGAAGGCGTCTACTGGAGTGATTTCGGGAAACGATTAGAAACAGAAGTCTCGATGGCCAGACGGTTATTCTAACACGCGTCCAGTAATAATCCCATGGTTAATATGTTGAATGATCACATATCATCATCGTCTTGAACATCTCGTATTTCGAGGTTCTTACGTCTGTTGAATATTTAATTCCGAGGTTAATTTTTCAGGAAACGTTTGCAGTAATATTTTCTGAAATTTTTGGTAATATTGAAGTACTGTAGTTCGTTTCAGCCGCAATCTGAGCATTTATTTTCGGGGATCGGGTTTTGTACTGGTTAGCCACGAGATAGTGTGCTTGCCTTTTCTTGTTAGTCTGCAATCATTCTGTTGATTGTGTCCTATGCATACAGGCGTATTACAAGCCAGTGACGACAGAATTATTTCTTGTCGCCCAGGTCCTACATTTTAACGCGGAGGTCACTACATGCTCACGCGTGAGCAACTTATTCCAGCGGTAAAGGCCACGCCAGCAGAAATTCTCGCCTGGACCGGTTGTGCATTTAGTTTAGAATGCGGGCACCTTGACATTGACATACCATACACCAACGGGCGGCAAACGGCGGGCTGGTATTTTAGAGGATGATTCCGTCACTCCGGCCAGTCAAATTTCGGTGTTATACGAGGCGCGTCCAGAAAGTAAGTTCCGTTTCAATTTATCTCCGCTGCAGGGCTGCGATTGCAGTTCCGCACATGCGCTGTAGACGATGTGTATCAAGGGGAAGAACGTGCGCCATTTGGAGATCGCTGTCAGTTACGTACGCTTTGTTGTGCTTGTTTGAAATGTCGGCGTTGATTGAAAACCCCGCCGCCTGTGAAATCAGGTCTGTGATTCCGTTTCTGAATGCGAGGAAAGTGAAACCAAGTGAAATTTATCGGCAAATTTGCGATGTTTACGGACCAAATGCGATGAGTGATTCGATGGTGAGAAGATGGGTCCGACAGTTCAATGGCGGGCGTAGTGATGTGCACGATGAAGAACGAAGTGGGCGTCCACCTTTGGTTACAGAAGAACTGGTTCACGCGATTGATGACAAGATCCAGGAAAACCGTAGGTTTACAATTAGTGCTCTCGCTATGGACTTCCCCCAAATTTCACGATCAGTGATGCATGAAATTGTTACCAAACAACTGAAATTCCGTAAACTTTGCTCACGTTGGGTACCAAAGATTCTCACTGAGCAACACAAAACACAACGGATGGGTAGTGCACTTGAGTTTTTGACCCGTTATGCTGAAAGCGGTGAAGAATTTCTGAGACGGATAGTCACAGGAGATGAAACGTGGGTTTCTTACGACACCCCTGAGAGTAAGCGGCAATCAATCGAATGGAGGCACACTTCATCCCCACCAAAGGTTAAGCCGAAGCAAATCATGACACCTCGGAAAATGATGTGCACAGTGTTCTGGGACTGGAAAGGCATCCTACTCATTGACTTCTTACCGCGTAGTCAAACAATCAAAGCAGATGCTTATTGCGAGACACTTCGGAAATTGCTCCGTGCAATTCAGAATAAGCGCCGGGGACTGCTGTCAAAAGGTGTTGTTTTGCTTGACGACAACGCACGACCACACACTGCAAACGTGACGAAAAACCTCGTACAGGGATTTGGCTGGGACGTGTTTCACCATCCTCCGTACAGCCCTGACCTCGCTCCTAGCGACTTTCATCTGTTCTTACATCTCAAGTCTTTCCTTGGCGGTCATCACTTCACCAATGACGACGAGCTGAAAGAAACTGTTTCCAACTGGTTGAAGACACAGGCGGCAGATTTCTATGAAAAAGGTATACAAAACCTGGTGCCACGCTATGACAAATGCCTGCAAAATGTCGGCAGTTATGTGGAAAAGTAGTTTAAGAGTTGTAGAATTTTGTGCAATAAAAATTTCTTCTGTATCTGTGTACAATTTCATTTTATTACCAAACGGAATTTACTTTCTGGACGCGCCTCGTATGTTTTGCTGTAATCGCTCATGCGAATGCGTGGATGGTTGCTTCAACAAGGGCAGTCGCCAATTTCCTTACTGCCACCGGCCCAACTAGCTTGTGGGTCTTATATTGCCTCAAGTATTCGTTACCGCAGCATTTCAACCTGAGGACCAGTAACCTTTATGTATATTGGAGTTGGAAAGGGTTGGAAGGGCTGCAAGATTTGTCTCTGGAGGGGGACGAGGGTGAAGAGAGTCATGGGAGTCTACATCTACATCTATACTCTGCAAATCACAAACATTGTGGGTGGCAGAGGGTGCTAAGCACCAATCCTAAACCCGCGCATTCCAATCCCGAATAGCGCGAGGAAAGAAGGAATACATAAAAGCATCAGTACGGCATCTTATTTCTCTAATCTTATCCCTCCTGTCATTGCGACCTAAATAGGTTGGCGGAAGAAGTATTTCATTGCACTCGAAATTTAAATTTTTTAGCATATTCTCCAATAAAATCGAACGAAAGCTACGTCGTCTGTCTTCCAAACTACCCCAGCCTAATCTATGTATCAATTCTGTGACGCTTTCATAAGGGCTGTAGCAACCAGTCACGAATCGAGCGGCTCTCCTCTGTACCCTTTCCACTGAGTCAATCAGAACTTTGCGATACGGATCCCAAACCACACAGCAGTAATCCAGATGCGGACGCACTAGTGTTTTATACGCTATCTCCTTGGTATGAGCATTACAATTCCTCAAAATACGACCTATGAATCGTAATTTAGAATTAGCCTTGCCTACGGCGGAAGTTATGTGCATGTGCTGTCAAAGAATTTCTATCAAAATTGGAACTTGAAGATTGCTACCAATCTGACGTGAAACAGTGCAGTGACTTGATTGCAATCTGCTGCCTCAACTGGACAACAAATTAATCAAAAGTTGGAAGGAAAATTTTGGTTTCAACTTTCATTCAAAGATGGACTTGATTTTCATATTAGCTTCGTACAGTATAAATTGAAGTCAACAGTTGGCAGTGACGGTATTTTTTTAACTTAAAGGCTGAAATATAAGTTATTTAAATTTATTTGAAACTTAATTATATTACTACATTACATTATTTGCAACTTCTTTGTCTTTGTAAAATAGTACTAAAATTAAAGGTTATATTGTAAATTTAAAACTGATACCAAAATTTTTTCAATAAAAATTTTATATCGTGAGTAAGCACTGGTCAATACTAGTAAAAAATAATCAAAATAACAAAAACAACAGGCTTAGTAATTTGCAATTCGTTTATTAAGTTATTTAACTAAAAGACATTAACCTCAGTCAAATAGAAACACAAACACAAAGGGGTAGTCTCTAAAATATATACGGAACATTCCGCAAAAGGTAACTAACTACTTAACATGTAATCCATCGAATAATTCCCCGTAAAACGTAAAAGAAGTGGGTTGCCAACCTGAAAATGTAAAATCGGGAAAATTTCGTTGTATTTCCGGAAATCGTGGAAAAATTGTTACATTTCGGTAGGACAGACTCAATATCGATAGAAATACCGAAAATCGATAGTTTCGAGACTATTGCTTCGGAGGGAATTCCGGCCGTCGGTTGACAGAGTGCCTATTTGCCATGCCCGCGCCTCTGTGGTGTTTCTCGTTAATCTAACCCGTAATCCTACCGGGTAAAAGGGACCTACAGTTTAACAGAATACCAAGCCTTCTGGCGTACTTCACGTTATACAGCAAGCAATGCCAGAGGTGCAGGTCGGGTTAAGGGTCTTTCAAAATCCCCACAGAGACAGGGATTCGAACCGGGGACCTTCCGATATCCAGTCAGACGCCTTCACCACTGAACCACCTGGCCGCTCTTGGAACATGATGCTTGACAATTAATCGATTGTGCGATGATAGGCATGTCGAGTTCGCTATGCAGTTGGGTAGTGCTGACGAGCCATGGAGAATCGACGGGAATGCGCAGGAATTTGTTTCATTGCTTGTGCTGGCAACAACACCTCGGCAGACTGGAGAGGCGTAGGTCAGTAGAGGTCGAATTAAGGCTGTTCAGAGGAGAATAGTGATATTGCTGAGTGTCCTTGCTTGGTCGTGTCACCTCATATGAGGAACTTTCTCTGACTCAGTACCACAAACGTGAGCCAGAAAATAAGATCTGAGTTTGTTGGATTTGAGAATGCAGGACCATGAGCGGCGGGAATTCTGGAGAGGAGATCTCAAGGGCAGTGACCTTGGAGACGCGTTAACCGGTTTGAGAGGACAGTGGGCGGCATCCTTGCATAAGACATTCCCCTCTCAGACGCTGCAGCGAAATATTAGCATTTGCCTCACGTCGCTGTTTTTATAAAATTGTAACACTAGCAGTACTTATAATATGTTTTGGAGGTTATCGAATTTTGAGAAGGAAGGTAGAGTCTTGACATAAAATATTACGTACCACAATCTGTAAGCAGTGACTTTGTATGTGTTGACTCAGAATTTTGTTGTTAGAATTTGGTGTAGGAAGCTATAAGTTACGTAAAATGTGAACCAAAAAACATGGAGTCAGAACAATATGACGGATAAGTCATCACGATACCATTCTGCCATTGAATCTGTCTCATGAAGGGAACCAATTTTCAAAACTTTTAGGTTTTCCTCGTAAGTTTATACTATATAATAAGTTGTGTCGTCACAAACAGATCATACACAAACTGACTGCGAGAGAAACAAGGCCTGAGTGGCCGATACAACACTACAGAGACTCACACACGCTATCCGTTTGTCTGTCACCGTTATATTAGTTTTCAAAATTTCATTACAAAATATGTTATTTATCCTGAAAAAGGTGACCTATGTTTTCCTAATGATTCATAGTATGTCCTTGTCAAATTTTATTGAGATCAGTTTCGTTGGTTAGCCGTGAAAACGTAACAAACAGACAGGGTACGCATTTATAATAATATTGTATGTATCTTATGACGCTACTATACCTAGCACCAGAACAGGAAGTTAAAACCTACTTTGAACACCAAATTTTTTATCAGGAAACTGTGCTACAACTTTTGATGGTGTTTTCGCCTTATGAAAGCTTGGATTTTTGATTTATAATAAGCGGTAGGTTTCATTACGCTTTCTCCAGGTGCCGTAGCAGTAAATCAACATCTCTCCTGGGCATAAATTTGTTTATGGCTGCCACCCATACTTTGATTACGCTAGTTGCAAAGTCTCCGAAACAGCGGCGAAACAACAAAACAGGACTGGAACGCCTAATAGGCTGGGCGTTATTAAGTGAGGCTTTGTTTTTTTTGACTAGTTATTACTTCAGGGGGAGTCAACGTAATAGCAGTTAATGTAATGTCCATTAGGAACTGCTACTCTGCCCGGCTAGGGATAACCGGTTGGGCAGAGGTACGCATCAGCTCACAAAAAACCATCTGCACCAATGTGTCGGCTCTGCCCTACAGCCTGTGATGATACTTACGTTTATAAATAACTAGCAGGGTTCTAGTTGGCGTTGATTTACGCTTCCACTATTTTCATTCACCTAATGAGAATGTGTGTTGTTTTTGCATCTGGCTTTACGCCTTGTCGACGTCGAGGTCATTAGAGGCCGGAAGGGATGGGGCAAGGCATGGGAAGGAATTCGGCCATGGCCTTTTGAAGTAAACACCCAAGCATTCGCCTCGGGTGGTTTGGGGATGCTGTGGAAAACCCAGATCTGGATGCCCGGATGGGGATTCGAACTAGCGTCCTCCCGAATGCGAGGGCAGAGCGTTACCGCTCACCCACCACGCTCGGTAGGAATATGTGTACCATGTTTCATAAAATTCGCGCATTAATACCTGCTACATACTAAAAATGTATTTCGAATGGATTTTCAGAATTTTAATGCTTGGGGTCAAAGACAGAAGTTAACGTATGCCTTAAGACGTTGCGACACATTTATTTTACGAATAATCTAGCATTATCTGAAAACTGCTGAGTCGATTTTGACTGAGTTATCACAGTATCGAACATTAGGCTGCTTCACCTGCCGCTTAAGCTGAAAATTTTTCTGATTATGCTACTTCATCTGGCACTGGCGCTCAAAATTAAAATCTATTCCGTACCTTTAAAGGCGAATATCGAGTATTCAGAATAATTTTCCAAAGTTGCATTTACTGATAATACGAAAGGATCATTTTCAATTTTTTTTCCTGTCATTAGTTTTTCGACTGGTTTGATGCGTAGCTACTATGGGGCTAGGCAGTACAGTGCACCGGGGCCCCTACGCTCAGGGGGCCCCCAAGCGCGGTTGAGAGGGCACACGAGGCTTCATGGGCAAACTGGCGACCTTTTTTTTTTTAGCTCTACAGTCGTCTAAGGGGGCCCCTGAGACACAGGAAGCCCCTCACTAAGGGCCCTCACTGCTCAGGGGTGCCCCCAACCACTGCTCAGGGGCCCCTAAGCACAACTTAAGGGCCCCTATCCTCAGCTCAGGTGGCCCCTACCAGCAACACAAAACAAAAAAAAGGTCGCCCGTCTGGCCTGAGGGCCAAAAATAAATTTTTTGCACCGGGGCCCTTGTTGACCTAGCTACGCCACTGCTCCATCCCTTCCTATCTTGCGCTCATACCCCTTACAACCCACGTCACTACTCGAATAGCAGCGATTAATAGCTTCATGTGACAAAGTAATCGCTCACCCGACTAGCAGGTATCGACAATAGCAGCGATTTGGTTTGAACATGTTCAGTTCTCATCGCAAGGGAGCGTCCATAAACCACGTAGCTCCGTTTTGGTTTTCCTGTGGACCTCGCCTTCCTCCCACGTAGCCCAACGTGGATTTTGCCTCTACCCCCCCCCTCCCCCCACCCCTTCCTCCCACGTTGCGTTTTTTCCTTTTGATTCCAGAACACATTTTGTATTATATAAGAACGAAGTCTTTCTCGGCGTTGAGAATATATAAACTGCTCTCGGGTGACTAGCCGAGAAGATGGCGGAGATGATGGCGGCAATGAATCTAGTCGCCGAAATATCGTGTGACAACGCACTCTTGACTCGGCTAGTCACCCGAGAGCAGTTTATACATACACATTTTGTATTGTAGGATCGTAATTTTTCACGGCGTTGAATATTAATATATTTTTTCTCGGGCTTCCAGCCGTGTTAATATATCATATTTGCGGGACGTTTCGAAGGCGTCCATCTCTGCCTCCATTCTCAACCAAATGTCAGTGTATAACTGTTTGTTTATTCAGCCGCTGCTACGGAAACGGTGGAAAACAAAAACCAACACAACGCAATTGCGTCATCCGCTCTTCTGCTCGTTACCGGCGCGTAACTGTTTCAGCATTTTAATCGCCGGGTTCCAGGCCGCACTGAGTTGATAACCAGTGTCCCTGTTGACTAATAAATCAGTTAATCTTATTTCTACAGCCTCTGTAATAACGCTGGCCCAAAAATCTTTGACCCGGGCTAAAATGGTTGTTTTTTCAAATTCAAAAGTGTGACCTTCTTGCACACTATGTTCGGCCACCGCAGATTTTTCTTCTTGCCCAAGACGAACATTTCTGGCGTGCTCTACACATCGCTGCACAATGCATCGCTGCGTCTGTCCAATGTAGCCGCGGCCACATTCACATGGTATATAATATACACCAGGTGTTCGTAAACCTAGGTCATCTTTAACGCTGCCGACCAAGTTACTAATTTTAGTGGGTGGTCTATAAATTGTCTTGACTCCGTGTTGTGATAGCAGTCTACCTATTTTGAAACTTAGGGCACCCACAAACGGCAGAAACGCAAGGCCCTTGGTATCACTCTGATCTCTCCGTCGATTTTCCTTTTGTTTAAACGCACGAGTAATCTGTCCCTGATTATAACCATTATTTAAAAACGTTTTCCGGAGATAGTCCAATTCACCAGCCAGGCTATGTTTGTCACAAATCCTTTGTGCTCTATGTACCAAGGTAGTTAATACAGAGTTTCGTTGTGCCGGATGATGACAGCTGTTGGCATTTAAATATAAGTCGGTATGGGTAGGCTTCCGATACAAAATAGGTAGACTGCTATCACAACACGGAGTCAAGACAATTTATAGACCACCCACTAAAATTAGTAACTTGGTCGGCAGCGTTAAAGATGACCTAGGTTTACGAACACCTGGTGTATATTATATACCATGTGAATGTGGCCGCGGCTACATTGGACAGACGCAGCGATGCATTGTGCAGCGATGTGTAGAGCACGCCAGAAATGTTCGTCTTGGGCAAGAAGAAAAATCTGCGGTGGCCGAACATAGTGTGCAAGAAGGTCACACTTTTGAATTTGAAAAAACAACCATTTTAGCCCGGGTCAAAGATTTTTGGGCCAGCGTTATTACAGAGGCTGTAGAAATAAGATTAACTGATTTATTAGTCAACAGGGACACTGGTTATCAACTCAGTGCGGCCTGGAACCCGGCGATTAAAATGCTGAAACAGTTACGCGCCGGTAACGAGCAGAAGAGCGGATGACGCAATTGCGTTGTGTTGGTTTTTGTTTTCCACCGTTTCCGTAGCAGTGGCTGAATAAACAAACAGTTATACACTGACATTTGGTTGAGAATGGAGGCAGAGATGGACGCCTTCGAAACGTCCCGCAAATATGATATATTAACACGGCTGGAAGCCCGAGAAAAATATATTAACATTTTGTATTGTTTTCATACGTCAAACTAACGTAAGTTACATACGGAGATAATTAACTGAGGGAAATAAATATTCGCATGCTATTGTTTGTTCTGTTCCTCATTTTAACTGTGAAAAATGTTATGAATGGAAAGCTACGTGGTCTGGCTCGGAATCCCCCCTCCCCCCACGTAGCCCAGCGTAGTAGAGGTGGGCAAAGTGATTCACTAAAAAGAGCGGTTGTTCATTTGATCACTCAATGAAAAGAACTAGTTCTTTTGAATCGTTCACTTGCTCAGTTTTATTTGAAACCTTTTTTTTTTTTTTAGGTCTCACCCCTCACAATCCGGTTATACCCCCACTTTCCGTGGAAATACCCCCTTATGTCAACTTCAATACAAATAGTAGACTTTTTTTTAAGCTCTCAAGTCCACAAAACCCACGTGAGCTAGCTCTTCATGATCTTCGAAATCAACTGATTCACCTAGAAGAACTACGGTTCACTTTTGGTGAGCGACTGCTCACTCGCTCTTTTAAATGAATTGCTTTAAAGAACTGATTCACTCGCGAACGACCCATATCTACAGCGTAGTCTTCCAGCCCCCCCCCCCCCCCCCCCCTGGACCGAGCCCCAAGTATGGCGGTCACGTGACCCAGTCGCCGCTACAGATCATTGTTGCCGCCTCGTCTGACAGCTCAATCGCTTGTATTTTTATTGTTGTCAGAAGCAGCGCTCGCCGTTTTTTGGCGTGTTCGATGTTTTCCTGCATTTTTTTGTCATCGTGGAAGACATGGATGGAAATGTTACCAAATCGTTGATTTTTTATGACATTTTTTGTTTATCGGAAATACGAAGGACCGGTGGACAGTCAACGCACAGCGTACCGACTGCAGACGAATGCTAGGGAGGCAAAGTATCACAAAGCACAGTTGCTTAAGGATGGCGTAAGTTCGCCGAGAAACGAAAGAGCTGGAAATGGCAGGACACAGAGCCCAAGCAGTAGCGGGATGCGTTGGTACAGCCGCACTTCCGGCCCACCGCGCTTTGAGTCTGGCCGACTGCTAATGGCCCACAGCAAGTGGATAATGACGTCTTCCCGCAGGTACAGCAGTACTGGCATACGACTCCAAAGTAATGTCTCTGTTTTGTGTACTAGGAGACGCTTTTTTTGTTGGAAATGTATTATGTTACGCCAGGGGTGTCCAACCCGCGGCCCGCCTTGAACATTTTTCTGGCCCGCGAAATTCATCACGCTTTTACAAAATATTTGTTATATTTCATTTTTAGTGTTATATATTTCTTTGCAATGTGCGTTTAGTATCATTATTACTATATTATCTATGTTTACTTCTAAGTATAATAGTAAACACAATAATAACTCATGTTTCACCTCAAAAAAACTCTCCAGTGGGGACATACAATTTTATATGCGGCCCGCGGAGTTATGAAGCACTTCCAAAGTGGCCACCCCTGTGTTACGCGATAAGCTGTTTCCATCATCTTTCGGCATCTAATTTCATTACTATTATACGATTATTATTATTATTATTTTGCTGTCGGCTTCACGTTTCGTCGACGTCGACGTCATTAGGCATGTAACGTCCTACGAAACATCTAGAAAAACTTTTAGACATACGTATGACACGAAATCGTGTTAAAATTCACAGCATAAAACAATGTTTCCGGAACAGTAACAAAAATATTTGAAAATCTCCTTACTCTAGAAAATACAGTTTATCAACATCTCTGTGACAAGTCGTTTTGCTATCTATTGGTCGTAAAAAAAAAAATTAAAAACCTTTTAGAGACAACGCATGATTAAAGTGAAAGAAGGAGGTCTGGTGAAATAGCATATTTTTAATTCACTGTGTGTGCGAGAGGAGCCTTGCTGAAATTTTCCTTTGGGGACGTCCATTAATTACGTGGGGTGAAATAAAGGGGGGGGGGGGTCCGGGTCACCAAGGGGGAAGGTGGGGTCAACGGAAATCTCACGTGAGGTTACGAAATTCAAGTTGGACTGTAGAGCTCAAAAAAAAAGGTCTACAAATGACGCGAAAGTCGAGTTTAGGGGGGTATTTTTTCGAAAAGCGGGTGTGTAACCGACTTTGGAAGGGTGAGACCTAAAAAAAAAGAAAGAAAAAGTCTCAAAAAACTGCGAGGGCGATTTCTAGGGGGTTCTCACGACCAGTTTTCACCAGAGGGAGGGGGGGGGGGGTGGAGTAGTATTTTTTTAATTTTTTTTTTATTTACGTCTTTACGGCTTTATGCCGGGTCGACGGCTAAGGTCATTAGGGGTCACCCACAAATTACGTCACACGAATGTCGTGATTTTTGGACCACTCCCTCCCCCATGTCACAGGTTGTCACATTTGTGCGACCCCCCCTCCCCTGGTGTGACGCAACATATTTAGCAAATTTTAAATTTATAAATTAAAACAGCACTTCCAAATCGATTTATCTATTTCTACTTAAAAAATCATATCAACAATAAATCAAACTGTGTCGCAGAAAATTATTTGCATACCTTATTATATTAAAACAGTTACAGACTTTCACAAAGTCCATAAATCATGGATTTAAAAAAAAAAAAAAAAAAAAAAAAAAAAAAAAAAAAAAAAAAAAACATTTAAGAAAATATTTAAAAAAACATAAAAATCGAATTAATGATACAAAATTGAGTCATCATGTCTCCATGGATTTTGAACCCATTCCTTGATACTGTTTACATTGGCATAATAGTAACTTCATTCTTGATTTCGTTAGTGTTGGGGACATTCGATGTGTCAACATCATCTTCATCTTCCGCCACGAGCCAAAAAGTGATACAAATTATGCATGTGATGTCACAAAGTTTATGACACTCCATCCCCCCCCCTTTTTCACACGGTGTCACACTTGGTTGACCCCCTCCCCCCTCAAGGTGTGACGTAATTTATGGATGGCGCCTTAGAGGCGGGATGTAACTGGGGACAAGGAACGGCAATTAATTCTGCCATGGCCTTTTGAAGGAAGCAACCCGGCATTCGCCTGGAGTGATTTGGGGAAACCATGGAAAATCCAAATCTGGATGCCCGGACGGGGATTCGGACCCGCAGGATCCCGAATGCGAGGCCAGAACGTTAACCGTTCACCCACCACGCTCGGTGGGTCGGACCAGATCTCACGAAGTCTCACCGGGGGGGAGGGCAGGGGGGGTCCGGATATCCGGGATAACCCCTCACGTAATTAATGGATGCCCCCTTTGTACATTTTACTATAGGTTCCGCAAGCAATAATCAGCGTAAGGGTATTCTGCTATTACTGGAATGCGTAATAGGCTCACTTATTTAACCAATTAGTATCAGTTAACCTCTTTACAGGTCAGACAGCTGCAGTCTGTAATGTCTACAGCGACTGCTATTGTAACGAGTTCTCAGAGTTCACTTAAGAACAAGTAAAATACCGCATTCGGGAGGATGCCGGTTCGAATCTCCGTCCAAGCATCCAAAATTGTGTTTTCTATAGTTTCCGCAAATCACTCCAGGCGAATGGCAGGACGCTTCCTCTAAAATGTCATGACCGAATTCCTTCCCGTTCCTCGCCCCAGCCCTTTCCCGCCTCTAATGACCTCGACGTCGACGAGGCGGAACGCCATAAAACAAAAAAATAAACTAAAATACAATACATTGAAAACGTCTATTGAACAGGGGTGGCCAACCCGCCGCCCGCGGCCTTGAACATTTTTCCGGCCCGTGAGATTCATCACACTTTTACGAAATATATTTATTTTATTATGGCTAAAGTAGTGTAAAACCAATGTATTAAAAAATACATTATTATCTGTGTTTATATGGGAGAATAGTAGGAAACACAATAATAATAACTCTTTATGTTTCAGTGTTTCACTCCAATAAAATGTCTATACTGGGTCTAAGTCTAATATGGGGATATATGATTTTATATGCGGCCCGCGGAGGTATGATGCATTTCCAAAGTGGCCCGCAAGATCATTAGGGTTGGCCACCCCTGGTTTGTGACTTTTAAAAATCAAGATTTTCGAACTTTCTGGCCCGCATATGCTGCTATTCTTATATTGTAGGATCGTTTGTCTGGTATTTTGACGACTGGAGGTTGGTAACGCTGTGTCTGGTATTCCCCTTCTCTCCTGCTTTGTCTCCAGGTCCTTTGACCTCCGCTCTGTACAAATATTTACCTCGGAGTACCGTCCGTGGAATGCGCTCCCTGCTGCACGGGAAGGACCTAACTGAAGATAGAGCTGAACTGTTGGTGGAAATAAAACGCCGACAAGTAATAAAATCTTTGATTCGTTTTTTTTCGGACACTACAGAAGATTAGAACGTCTCAATAGATTCTCTAGCAGAATACACTAACTTCTGGCAGATCGTAAATATTGATCCGTAAACAACTTATTAGCTCACAAAAAAATAGTGTTACATATGTAAATATGATCGGATCCACTAGAAGAAGTAAGTGAATTGTGCTACTTAGAAAGCAAAATTACTACCGATGATCGAAGCCCGAGTGATGTTAAAAGCAGAATAGCGTTATAACGAAAAGTCTATTCTTGAAAAAGAAATTTTTGTAAGAATGTAGGCTTCTCGAACTTTCCACCGGGATAGCGCGTCGCCCGAAGATGGAGCCAGTGGCAGGCTCCGAAACGTCGCCTCTTACTGACGCGCTATCACGGTGGGAAGCTCGAGAAGATTTTACGCGAGATTTTTGTATATTTAAATGTTGATCTAGGACTAAGAAAGAACATCTCAGCTCTATGTGCTATATTCTGTCAAATCCTCGTGGCCATACTCCTTAAACAATTAACAATGTCTCTCAAAAATACAAAGCAGCCTTTAACGTAGTGAATCAGAGTTCTCTGATATATGAATAACTGCTCTTAGCACACAAACAAGTCAGACAAATCCACTGTAGTGTTTCAGTTTGTGGCAGTTTCAAATACCAGACGTTAAGACTAGACGCACAGTGGCTGCGGCAGAAGTAAAAGAAATATAAGCCGAGCCAGCGCTGCTTGAGCAGGAAAAGGTTCATTAGGATTAATGAATGAAAATTGGAACGAGGAAGTAGAAAAAGGAATGAACCATAACTGTGCTGATTTTAATCTCAGCGTGGGATCCACTCTTATTGGCTCTTGAGTTCTCATACTGCCAGCTATAATACCCTACCTATTTGTTTCGAAGTGAGTCTAGCTCAAAACGAGGCGTCGTTCTCATGACTACGGTTTTGATCGGGATTGGGTACGATGGGAGCTAAACATGTAAATGAATGTACGAAATCGCATCAACTAAGACTGATTCCAAAAATTATCTGTTATATAATTTGCTGCACCCACTCACTCACCTCGATAGCTATTGGCTGGACAACGTTGTCACGTGTCAGCCTTCGCTCGCAAATTAACAGCGGCCAGAGATATCATTAGCATAAATTTGATATTATGTACACGATTTAATAGCCAAGCACCTGCTATCAAATTAATTGCCAAATAAATTCATTAAGTTTGATTTTCGTAGAATTTCATAGTAAAAAAAAATCGATAAACTTTACGGCTGAAAAATCGGGGAACTGTTTTTCAGTAATATGTTGCCAGTGAAACCAACATAAATAAAAAACTTAAATTGCTCATGGTCTCTGCTGTACACACGAATGCCAATTGTCATTCCGGCCTAGGGTAAATTTCAGTTGTTGCTTGACCAAAGTTTATACATTACGATTTATTTGCTTTTACGTATTTCAGTGACCACTTTTATTAATTATCTTTGTCCATGTTCGCTGTATATGAGTTATTAGGTTATTTAAAGAGGACATCAGACCAAATATGTTACCGAATCGAGGACTCTGGGCAATTCATTTCTTTGGAGTTGCATTAAGTTCTCTGGCCGTTACAGATACTGTGACCAACGATTCAAATTTTGCAGAGTGAACTTTAACAGTCAACGCAAAAAAAACAGTTGCGGGCTTGCAATGGATTACAATAAAGTTTACCTGCGCAGGTACGTGCCACTTGGGTGCAGGGGGGGGGGGGGGTGATGTGTGGAGCCAAAAGTCACGTCAGGCTACGTGAGGGGAGGGGAGGAGGAGTAACAACAGAGACCAAAATGGAGTCACGTAGTTTGTGGACGCTCCTTGTTGTGTCGTGTTTCAGTTGTGACGAGGGGGCAGCTGCGTTGTTCTAAGTCCTCGCTGTTGCGTCACTGCTTGATTGGCAGTAATCGGTCCCGGTCCGCCTGTGCGTCATCTCGTCAGAAGCGGTGTCGTCCTGGGAACCTCCTCGAGGATTTCACCTGCCGAGCGCTGGTCTACGCGGCCCCGTTTAACCACACTCGCGCGCCCTGAAAGCCAAACGCGATTGGCCAATCGGAGGATCAACGCCAGGTCAACTTGTCGAGCTTACTACACGAGTGTGCTTCAGAAAGACTGACTCTCATACGAATCGCGTCTTTAGCTTACACCGAGGAAGAGCCGTGTTCAAAAACCAGTGCTTTATTCAATTCAATTGCTCGCTCCGGAAGCAAGTTTCGCACACACCATTTTTTTTTTTTTTTTTTTTTTTTTTTTTAATGGCTTTCGGCAACTAAGCCATTCAGCCAGCTCAATGTGTTTTATGATATCTCTTCCAGTGAATTAGTTACTCCAGTGCGTTTTTAATTCCCAAGTATGAGTATGGACACCACAGGACGGACAGGACGTTCACAAAGACACACAACACTTAACATCCATGCCCGCAGCCGGATTCGAACCGGCGACCTACAGTATGTGGAACTAGCACTCTAGCCCCTACGCTACCGAGGCCGGCCACACACCAATTTTTCCCATTTCCTTTTCCCACCTATTTTTTCCGTGTACTAATATCAACCTTAAATTCTTCTTGCATTTTTATTACATTATTCATCATTTCTGTCGGTAATTTATTCCAATCTCTCACCCCCTTACCTACGAAAGAAAACTTTTCCACACACCTCTACATGAAATCGAGTGCCAGCTAGTGGTCATGGTCATCTTTTCCCTTCCTTGCACCTTTCCTATTCTTCCACTAATATTTTTCCTTGCGCCGTCGCCAATATACGCTTTGTACACTCCCACGAGTCTATCACCCTTCTACTGCCTTGAAGTGAATCCCATTCCAGCTCGTTTATCACATCACTTACTAATTGAGAAATTTCCAGAGACAAATCTAACAGCTCCTGTACTTGATACTCAAAATGTGGGTCCCATACTACACTACCATATTCAAGCAATGGCCTGACCAAAGTTCTGTAACCAAATTCCTTTACTTCTGCAGTCACCCCCCCCCTCCCCCTCAATCTCTGCAATAAGTAAAGGATTTTGAAACCTTTTCCCTACTACCTGTGCAATGTGTCCTGCCTAGTTAAGCTTATTATCTAGTGTAATGCCAAGGTATTTACATTTCAAGTCCTCTTTTTGGTTGTTTAGTGTTTGAAGCATAATCATACCAGAAAGATAAACAAAATTCTGACGAAAGAGGTGAAATGTAGGAGAAAAAATAGCAATAACGCGACATTCTATATAACAATAGAATTTGATGCAACAGAACAAGTAAACGAATTCTGCTGCCTAGGAAGTAAAATAATTACAACTGATGGCAGAAGCAGGAATCATGTTAAAAGTAGAACGGCACTAGCAAACGAGCTTTAGTGAAAAAGAGAAATCTGTTTGTTTGAAATATTGATCCAGGACTCAGAAAAACCTAACTTTACAAAATTCTGTTTCTGGAGCACAGTAGTTTAAGCTGGCGAAATGTGGATTTAGCGAATAGCAGAAAGAAGGAAAATTGAAGCATTTGAAATGTGGTGATACACAAGGATGCTGAAAATTAAGTGGACGAATAAAGTACGTAATGGACGTGTTTTGTAAATGATGGGTGAGGAAAGAAGTTTGTGGAAGAAGTTTACACAAAGAAGAGAGGTCATATTTTGAGACATGCTGGATTAGTTGATTTGTTTGTATAGGGAACAATCTAAGGTAAGATCAGTACAGGAAGAAGGAGATTAGAATATTTGAAGCAGATAATTGAGGACGTGGATTGTAAGGGGTAAGTAGAGATGAAGAGATTAGCACAAGATAGGAAGGGATGGAGGATTGCATCAAACCAGTAAAGAAACTGACTGAAAAAAGGGGGGGGATCATACTAGTGTGGCTTTTGTGTGATTTGGGGAAACCATTGAAAATCCAAATCTGGAGGGCCAGACGGGCAGTCAAAGCAGAGTCCTACGGAATGCAAGCCCAGAGCGTTACCATGCTCGGTGGAACTAAGTTAAGTTATAGAGGAAAGTGTCCAGTAATATACCTCAAAATGCGAAATAACCCAAAAGTAATTTTTTTAATGGCGTTTGTTATTTCCGTCATACAGCTAGCAACATGTCAACCAAATTGTAAAAACTACCAAAATAAAACTCCCCGAACATAATTCCAGACCTCCAATCATTTATACATAAAAAAAATCCTTCCGTAAGGTAACTTTACCATTTTCTAATATTACCGAAAAACAACTCTATCAGTATTTAACTCTACCAGAAAGACCAAACTTGTCTATGTATCACGCAATGAAAAGAGCATAAAATATTAATTAGCTTGCGCTGGTGAGACATATGCCGTGATATGTAAATGTTATCTTGAAAATTATTCGAAACAAAAATTAAATATATATTTTAGTTAAATATAACAATAAACAATACATGTTTGATGTTTTATAACAACTGAATAATTTAAGTTAGTTAAAAGAATTCTTTCTTAAACCCGTTGTGGAGATGCTTGCTTTATACTTGTAAAATGTATAAAACAATCAACTTATACTAACAATAAATATATGAAGAATAGTAAAATTTTATCGCTCCAAAATAAAAAATAAAAAAATCCCTATATGCATCACTAATGTGCTGTGCCATTTTGAATCCGTATGGTTTCAAGTGTAGACGTCTACGCAGTACTCGCCAGTCTTTTGTGTAATGCCAGTCTCGCGAGACGCAGGTCGCGTTGATTTTTGTGGACTGCCGGCAAAGCTCTTCCTAACCTGTACGGCATAATCCTCAACAGGCGGGTGACCTGGTGATTTAGCATCATGTCGCAGTGAACACCGTCTCAACAATGTTCTTGTGCCAAGAGGCCTGCTTGGAGGTTCTTCAGCGTATCCGGTGCGAAATTTACGCCGAACAGTTGTTGTAGAGTTCGTTTCGTGAAACCAAAACACACCGAGAGCAAGCACGTTCCGCACCAGTGAAAGCAGCCATTTTGACTGTGTGCTACGCTGGCGCTCCTGGTGGCGGGATGGTGTACTGATGTACTACGTGCATCAAACTTGATGTTGTTTGCTACAAAATGACACATCTACCGATTCTGTAGTTTGTATATCATTTCCAAGTTGTGAAGTCCTTTTTGACACACCCTGTATGTATATACAGTAGAGCTCCAATTATCCAAGTCAATTGGGACCGGAAATCATTCGGATAATCAAAAATTCGGATGAATGGATTTTTTTTCGAAAAAGGGTCTATTTTAATAAATTACAGTATGTATGTTGAAAAAAACTATTTTTAAAGAAAAAGAGTTTTTAATTAATTAAATGAAAAGGCAACACTTTTACATGTTAACCGTACTTAGAAGTGCTGTACATTAGTACAGTATGTACGTACCGTACTATAAATAAAAGTTAGATGCTGAACATCTCGGTCAAGTTGTTTGACTGTATTCGTCCTCTTGACAGTGAGAAGTTGCATGTGGTCCATCCACTTCAACACATTTTCAAGTCCGGCAAATGCTTGACCAGCTGATGGTCCCGTGTCTGCTTCAACTTCGACATAAAGGCCATCTTCTTGCTCGACACTTTTTTTTCTTCAACGAGCGTGGTGGTGTAACGGTTAGCGTTCTGCTCGCATTCTGGAGGACGGCGGTTTGAATCCCCGTCCGGGCATCCAGATTTGGGTTTTCCATGGTTTCCTAAATCACTGCAGGCAAATGCTGGGATGCTTCCTTCAAAAGGCCATGGCCAAATTCCTTCCCGTTCCTTGCACCCCGCCCCCGCTCCTTTCCCGTCTCTAAAGACATCGCTGTTAAGAGGCGTTAAGCAGTTAAAAAAAAAAAACTTTCTTCTCTCACACTTACAATAAGTTCATCGTCATTTAGAATTTCATACCCAGGGTCTGACGAATCACACACCACCCACTCTCCTATATCTTCAGCACTAACTTCTCAACATCCAGGAATTTTCAAAAGAATGTTTCTGAATTCCTCAAGTGACACGTCGCCCCATCTCCACCTGTCTCTTCCCTTTCCTTTTCTTGAGCTTCTTTTCTCCTTCTCCTTATCTTCTTCAGTTGGTATGCCATCCTACTTGTTCCACGCACGTCTATTCGGATATTCAGCGATTGCTCTAGTCGGAGTTGGGATGGTTGGAGTTCCACTGTACGTGGCGCGGAGTTGGCCGGGTGAATCATCTCGCTGAGGCCGACCTTGTGGAATGCTCCTCGGGGTCTGCTCCCAAAGCCAATCAGTCCCCATTAGGGCCAGTTTATTTGTGTCGGCGGGTGAATGGACAGACGGAAACCAATCTCGTCTCATTGACCGGACGAGGCCCCAGTTCCGCCGGCGCGGCGGGCCAGGCAGCCAACTGCACCAAACTAAATCCGTCCGTCCACAAACTACGCGGCTCCGCTTGGCCTCTCTTCAACCACCCTCCCTCCACGTGGCTTTAGCCTCGACGCTTTCACCCTCCTCCACCCCTCCCCCATCCCTCACTCCACCCTTTCCCCCTCCCCCTCCTCCCTGTATGACACTTAGCTTTTTTTCCCCTATTAGGGGCCATCCACAAATTACGTCACACGAATTTTATGATTTTTGGACCCCTCCCTCCCCCCATGTCACAGCTTCTCACATTTGTGGGACCCACCCCCTCCCCTGGTGTGACGTCACATATTTTGCGATTTTAAATTTATAAATTGAAACAGCACTTCCAAAATTATTTATGTATTTCTATTAAAAAAAATCATATCAATAATAAATCAAACATTTAAGAAAATATATTTTAAAAAAAACCATTAAAATCGAATTAATTATACAAAAATTGAGTCATCATGTGTCCATGGATTTTGAATCCATTCCTTGATACTGTTTATATTGGCATAATAGTCACTTCATTCTTATTTTCGATAGTGTTGGGAACATTCGATGTGTCAAAATCATCTTCATCTTCCGCCATGAGCCAAAAAGTGATACAAATTATGCATGCGATGTCACAAAGTTTATGACACGTCCCCCCCCCCCCCTTGTCACACGATGTCACACTTGGTTGACCCCCTCCACCCCTAAAGGTGTGACGTCATTTATGGATGGTCCCTTAATACCAGAAAGCTTGACTTTTTGTAGCGTTTTCTCTTTAGACACTATCGTTAAAATTACAGCGTATATATTGAAAATCACTCATATTTGTGTTATGTACTTCTTTTTGAAGGAAGCATCCCGCCATTCGCCTGGAGTGATTTGGGTAAACATGGAAAACCCAAATCTGGATGCCCGGACGGCGATTCGAACGCGCGTCCTCCCGACTGCTAGGCCAGAGCGTTAACCGTTCACCCACCACGCTCAGTAACGATTTCTCCACCATTTCTGAGAATACAAGGAAATTTTGCCGATTTTACGTTTTCAAGTTGGCATCCCTTTTCGTTTATGTTTTACGGGGAATTCCTCGATCGATTATACGCTAAGTAGTTACCTATTAAGAAAAGTTCCCGATGTCTTTTGGGGAATACCCTGTTGCCCTACGTTCCCCACATTTTTAGGAGATTCCTGAGCTAGTTCAATTGTCTGTATAAATGAGAATTCTGATATTATTTCTCAATTAATTTTCATCAGATAGAAGAGAAATTTTCACCGAGTTACTAAGTCAAAATGTCGTAACTAGTGTTGCCCAAATTCGGTCTTGGTCTTGCAGTCTTGGTCTTGGTCTTGCATTTTTGCAAGACCAAGACCAAGACCAGGTGTATTGATGCAAGACCAAGACCAAGACTGGCCAAGTCTCGTCTTGTTCTTGCATTTGGGCAACACTAGTGTTGTCCAAAATCGGTCTTGGTCTTGCAGTCTTGGTCTTGGTCTTGCATTTTTGCAAGACCAAGACCAGGTGTATTGATGCAAGACCAAGACCAAGACTGGCCAAGTCTCGTCTTGTTCTTGCATTTGGGCAACTCGTAACACGAAGAACCGAGTACTAGCGCCAGTGCAAAAATATATATATAAAAAATAAAAATACGTACAATTTTATAGAGAAGAATCGAAAGAAGAATTTTTAGGTTGGATGCAAAAAATTAAAGGAATTTCGTGACATGTCCGTAGAAATCTGGTGTCGGATACCTCTGGAAGCCTACCGAGGACTTGTAGAATCCATGCTACGCCGAATCGCTGCTGTGTTGCGTTCGAAAGGTGGACCAATATGCTAGTAAGTAGGTGGTCATACTGTTTCGGCTGATCAGTGTAGTTTTGCGTTTACTTTCGTCTCGTAAAGACTTTTAAAATCATTTAAATGAAACTTGAACGGAGAATTTTTTGTGTATGATTGCAATGAAGTCCTCCAAATTTCACACCTGAGGAAGACGGTAGAGCTAGCCGTCAAAATTCGTGAATTTACAATAGAATCCGGTGGTCTTTCGTGAATATACGATTTAAGTGTAAATTAGGTACTGCATAAAAGTGATTGTTTGATCGCAACGTACTTACTATGTGCAAAAATGTTACTTTGTCATTCAGACCCGCGTTCATTGCTAGGCTTGCTGAATTTTATAATAAACAGCTGTTGTTTTCAGAAACGGAGCGTGGTGGGTGAGGTGGAACGCTCTGGCCTCGCATTCGTGAGGTCGCTGGTTCGAATCCCCGTCCGGGCATTCTGATTTGGGTTTTTCCACGGTTTCTCCAAATCATTCCAGGGAATGCCGGGATAGTCGCTTCAAATGCCATGGTCGGATTGCTTTACGTTCCTTGGGGGCGTCCATAAATTACGTGAGGTGAAATAGGGGGAGGGGGTCCAGCGAAATCTCACCAACGGGGAGGGGGGGTTAACCGAAATGTCACGTGAGATTTTTAAATTTGTGTTGGACTGTAGAGCTAAGAAAAATAAAAAAAAATCTACAAATGACGCGAAAATCGATTTTAGGGGCGTATTTCGTCGAAAAAGAAAGTCCTTAAAAAGTTGCGAGGGCGATCTCTAATCTAGGGGGGGGGGGTCTCACGGGACCTGATCCCACCAGAAAGGGGGGGGGAGGGGGTTCGAAAATCCGGAAAAACACCTCACGTTATTTATGGATGCCCCCTCGCCCCCAGTCCTTTCCTGCGTCTAATGACCTCGACGAGGTGTAAAACCACAAGGGAAAAAAAAATACCTTTCATATAGCTCCAGAACAGCTAGTGATACTGTGGAAATACAGGCTTTCCCTTAGCAGTTAAATAGAGGGAGATGTTTAACGTCTGCAATGTCGCAGTTGGGCCTGTGACAAAACAACCCGAGCAGCATCGATCTTTGAGCTGGTCCTTGGCGTCCCGGCGGAACAAATAGAAGACAAAGGCCCCCAAGGCTGCGGGCGTTTTATTGCACACTTGGCGTCTTCCTTTTTTGTGCCTCCCGCAGACTATCATGGCTGCAACCCGAACTGTATCTCTTTCAGCGGTGAGGGAGGCCGACTCTACCACAGGTTGCAACTTCGCGATGAGGTCCGTTATAAATTCACGGCTGTCCGGCACCTGCTACTGCGAATTACTAAGCTTAGCTCGGTATGTTGGCTGGACCCTCCCGAAGGGGATATACACAGAACAAACCAGAACATTATGACCACCTACTTACTATCGATATAATGCCGTCCAGGCGATAGCAACGTCACCTGACGAGGAATGACTGCTGGTCAGACACACGCACGGTGCATGTAGTATCAGAGAGCGTGCTATCCGTGTTTAGAGTGGGGAAGGCGCGCGATCTATCTTAGTTTGACCGAGGGCGGATTGTGATGGCCCGGAGGCTCGCCCCGAGCATTTTGGAAACTGCACGACTTGTCGGGTGTTCGAGGAGTGCTGTGGTGAGTGTCTTCACCAAGTGACGAAGCCAAGGTGAATCCACGTTGCGAGGTTAAGTGCTTCCTTTTTCCGTTTAACATGGCCCGTTATGATTCTGGATTTAAACCAAAAATTACGAACGATAGCCGCCTCGCTGCTGATTAGTACAAACCATTATCTTGATAAATTTTATTCATTACTCACTAAACTAATTCTTCTCTCATTTTTCCACATTGATTATTTATTTCACATTCAGTATTGAATTTCTCACAAGCTTAACAAATCTTAATTCAACGACTTTCAAGTCAATCCTACTACTACTAAACCACCAGTCCACGAATAAACAAAACATGAATGCAGTCAGCGATATTCATTGTATAACTCTTGACATTACATGTTTGCCAACTTAAACATCCCACCATAGTATTTTTTACTATCACTTACACTAGGAATTTTACAATTAACTAACCCTATGGTTGTTATCTCACAACGTCCAAACGTCGAGGGGTTGGGCGGCCACCCCTCATTACAGATGTCGCACGTCGTAGGCTGGGCAGACTGGTAAAACAAGACAGGCGGCGAACTGTGGCGGAACTATAATGCTGGACAGCGTACAAGTGTGTCCTGAACACACAGTTCACCGAACACTCCCTAACGATGGGCCTCCGCAGCCGACGAATCATGCCTGTGCCAATGTTAACACCACGACATCGGCAACTGCGACTGAAATTGGACACCGTGACCATCGTACAGCTGGACCGTTGGCGCAGTGGCAGAGCGCTGCATTGGTCTGATGATTCCCGATACCTCTTCATCATGCCGATGGGAAGGTGCGAATCTGTTGTTTGCCCGGGGGAACACTTCTTGGACATCTGCTACCGCGGGACGGAGACCACCTGGCAGCGCCTCAATTATGCTCCCAATTATGTTCTGAGGAACATTCACGTGGGCTTCCATGGGTCCAGTCAAGCTCGTGCAAGGCACCATGACGGGCCAATAAGTATCGTACACTTGTTGCAGACCACGTAACTCTTCATGACGACCAGTTTCCAACGGCAGTGGGAATTTTTCAACAAGATAATGCGGATGTCACGAGGCGAGGAGTGTGATGGAGTGGTTCGAGGAACACAGTGGCGAGTTGCACTTGATGTGCTGGTTCCCCCAACTCGCTAAATCTGAACCCGATCGAACACACCTGGCATCTGATTGAATGTGGCGTCAGAGCTCATCGCTCCCCTCCCCGACGTTGGTCTTTCGATCTCCAGTAAGACACCCTTACCCTCTGAGTCACCAGATCTCTTACAAATTATATTACTACCTATAACTGATACATACGATAGTGCACCAACTCATGGCTCAAATCGTAAACCTCTGCGTACGGAGGAGGTGCATACGACACTATTGATGGTGATTACTCCTTCGGAACGGGGGGAGAAAAAAAGAGGAATATCCTAGAACCAGTAAAGTAAAAAGACAGAAGCTGGTGTGAAAGGAAAAATGAAGATCTATATGTACGCAGAGAGAATTACAGACATAATGCACAACGGGAGGTTGAAATTTTACCGACATATGATGCGAATGAGTGAAAGTAGGTAGCAAAAGAATTTCAACAATATCTCTAAATTAAAGGTGACAGCAGAATGGGTTGAGGAGCCGAGGAAAGATATAAAAAAGTTGGGATCCATCCAAATGAGATGGAGAGTCGAAGAAAGTTTTCAAATTAAAATTAATAAATTCAAGGGGTTCCAGAAACAATGGACAAACGCCAAGTCCAACTGGTCTGAAGAATTAGTGTTGAAGTGTAAATTAATTTACACACTACACTGAATTGCGGTTGTACAATTTTCCGCAGTTCTTCCGTCTTTCAGTCACCCAAAAACATGTTGGTGAAAGAGAAAGCAATTAGGATTGGAATTATCATTTGTACCAAGTTATGAGTTCTCCTTTGAGATAAAACATAATTGGGTCGAGATAAGAAACAAGAAGGCTTCGGTATTATTCTCGACAGATAGAATGCCTTTACATTTGCCTGCCGCGACTTGCCAAGAGCCTGGACCACTATCATCGAAGCTCATTGTATAGTCGGAGGGTTGGCCTGATTAAACCGAGCGTGGTGGGTGAACCTCGCATTCGGGAGGACGCGGGCATCCAGATTTGGGTTTTCCCTGGTTTCCCTCAGTCACTCCAGGCAAATGCCTTCAAAAAGGCCATTACCGAATTACTTCCCTTTCCTTACTCCCATTCGTTTCCCACCTCTAATGACCTCGACGTCGACGAGGTGTAAAGCCGCCACCTTGGCACGATTAAATTTATTATTTGTCGTATGGCAAGCAACTAATACAATAATAAATATATACAATGACAAGAACGTTGGTAGCGTTCACAAGCTGATGTACAATTCTTCCAGCCATTCTAAGAAGGAACTTGTAGCTCCAAAAACATCTTCAAATGGTCCATCATACTTCCGTAGAGGGCATTCCCTGATAATATGCTCCACACTCTGGGAAGGAGCACCGCAGTCACATGCAGGAGAATCCTGAAGACCCCACTTATACAGCATGGCGTTGCATTTCGCATGGCCTGTTCTTAGGCGATTTAGTTTGACCCACTGGTCTCTAGTTAGTTGGAATCCCGGAAGTCCAGTAGTGGAATCTTTAATATCTGAATGTTTTACAGATGCGGAGTTCCAATTTTGTCGCCATTTTTCCATGACATCAAAGTCAAATACATCTTGCCATACCGGATTTCTTGATTTAAGACGAGTGGGTGGTAAGTTATTTAGAACCTCGTGGATTGGGAGATTCTGTGGATGATCAGGATGGTGTAGTTTTATCCACTCACGTGCCGTTGCTTCTTGGCGTCTTATCTCTGGAGGTGGTATTTTGCTGATCAGGTGCAACCAGGGGACTGGGGTGGATTTTAGGGTGCCTTTTATTACTCTCATACACTCATTCAGTTGGACGTCGATTTTTCTAGTATGAGTACTACGTTGCCACAGTGGAGCACAGTACTCGGCAACAGGGTAAACCATGGTGAGAGCGGTTGTTCGTAGTGTGTTCGCATCAGCTCCCCATGAAGTACCAGCTAGCTTCTTCATGATGTTGTTTCGTGTTTTCAGTTTCTGACTTGTGTGTTCGAGGAGTTTTTTGAATGTTAAGGAGCGGTCTAAGGTGATGCCAAGATACTTAGGATGGAAATTATGTTTCACCCTCTGGTGGCAGAAGTTCACTTTGAGCTGCTGATGTGCTATTCTATTGCTCAAGTGGAATGCGCATACTTCTGTTTTCATTGGGTTCGGGCAAAGTCTTCACTTTCTATAATATGTGTTCAAGGTTTCTAAGTCGTTAGAGAGAATGCTCTCACCTTCCTCTAATGTGGCAGTTTGGACGGCGATAGCTAAGTCGTCAGCATAGCAGAATTTATTGCCCGTTGTTTTTGGCATGTGACTGGTGTACAAGTTGAAGAGCAATGGAGCTAGTACTGACCCTTGAGGTAATCCATTTTTTATTGTGAATGACTTACTTGTCTTATGTCCGACGGTGACCTTAAAATATCGGTTGGTCAGCATATTCCTCAGGAGTGATGTTAGTTTCCTGCAGGGTATATGTTTTTTAAGTTTAAGTAGCAGTCCATCCAGCCAAACTGTATCATATGCCGCTGTTAGATCGACAAAGGCTACTGATGTTTTTAACTTTTTCTGAAATCCAGCCTCAATGTATGATGTGAGTGCTAATCATGATTTAAATCAAATGATTTTTTCAATAAAAATCGGGGATTTAATCAAATTGTCATTTATTGGAGTAATCAAAGTACATACCCAATCAATGTTTGAATTGTAATAATGAAAAAGAAATACTAATGTTCCTGCCCAACCTATTTCATAAATTAGACTATGCATGTTCGAATGTGGAAATTACTCTTTCCACTGACGATGATGATGCTACAGCTGCAAAAAGTTGCCTGAAAATTGGGTATAAATTGGATTGTTAATCTTCATTAAAAAAATGTTTTGCGACTTCCACCACGCCTGAGCTATGACATTTCTTATAACTTCTTCAGTAAACATCACGGATTTGAAGGGATTTGATTGTGACTTTAATTTTATAATTATTGACAGTAAACATGATCCATCGTATTGAGGTCTAGCTTCCTCCAGTGCATTTTCTTCCTCCTCTTCTGTCACTCTGAATTCAGTTTGAGTTGGGTCTAATAAATACGTCGAAAAGTGGCTGGGCGTGATAGCGTGGTTGTAGCTCTTTTTTAAGAGTAATTACATAGCCAATGTTAGTTTCATCGAATTTAGCTTCAAGCCTTTTCCATGCCTTTACTGCATCTGACAGAGACGCACTACTTTTATGCGGAGTCAGTGTTATTGATATTGGTTTCAGTTTTTTCAGAAATTCCTCAACAACGCTCAGGGGGCCCCCAAGCGCACCTCTGGGGGCCCCCAAGCGCAGTCAGTTTCTTTAGCTCTACCGTCGTCTAATGGGGCCCCTGAGACACAGGGAGCCCCTCACACTAAGGGCCCCTGACTGCTCAGGAGGGCCCCCAACCACGGCTCAGGGGCCCCCAACATCAGCTAAGGGGGCCCCTACCAGCAACACAAAGCAAAAAAAAAATGTCGCCCATCTGGCCTGAGGGCCCAAAATAAATTTTTTTCACCAGGGCCCTTGTTGGCCTAGCTACGACACTGTTCCTCATCAGATCTTTTTTTATTGCCATGTTTTCAACTTTTTTCTGAATTGAAACGTCTAATACATTTCTGTTCTCTTCGAAAATCTTCAATAACTTCTTTCCATTCAGAAATTAATACTTCAAAGCAGAGTGCTCCAATGAACGTCTTGCGGCAATACCAAAGCTTTTCCACCTTCTTTTTTAAACAGCGCATTAGCAGCGTGATTATTTCTGAAATATTTGATAATTGGTACAACATGCTCCATTGTATCGGCCACTTCCAATTCCAAATCCTTTGATAGTAAGTTCAGCAAATGTGCTGAACAACCATATGTTATAGTATTTTCGTTTTGTGTGCCTCTTCTCATTTTAACCATACTGGCAGCGTTATCAGTTACGAAACTTGCAACCCTACAATTATACTCAGATTTCTGACGCTCTATTAAGTCCGTAGCAAGTTTAGTAAGATATTCAGATATTCCGGATGTACCTATGGCGTCAAATAGAAGTACCTCACTTTGCTCTGTTGCAATAGTGGCGCAAATAATCGGTTCGTTGTGAACATTTGACCAACAATCAGTAGACAAATTGACACAATCATTTGAAAGGTTTGAGAAACATTTTTCCTGTTCTTCTCGGTATATTTAAACTAATAATTTAATTTTACAGATCTTGGTGAATAGCCTGAGCACAATATTGGTTTTTTTTTTTTTTCTTCAAGATGTTTTACAGATCTGAAACTGCAATTAGTAGCAAACATGACTCTTGTTTAATTCTTCTTTGTTACCTTTAGAAGATTTCACTAAAAATGAGCTCAGGTATCGACACGTATTCTTTTTAAATGGAGGCGGTGCGCAACTGTCACCGTTTATTGAAGAACTTGAAGAATTACTGGGCTTGGAGAGTGGTGTCAATTCCGTGTCGTTATCTTCCACTGTGCGGGGTCAGTGACCTCTGCAAGTGCTAACAGAGCGGGCGTTACGTTCTACTTGCCTGCACCTGCACTAACAGCTGTGTGCACATACTGGAAACCTTCAACCTGCTCGTGGAGCGCAACAGTTCATAGGCTACCGTGTTTCCCAACTTTTTTATTTCATGCGAAAGCATATCTACCGAATTGGGATCAGAAATAAGGTTGTAGTGTGTCCCCATAAATATTCAACTTGTATGTAGAGAAGGCTCTTTTTTTTTGCTTATAGCTTTTTGCGTCGTCGACGTCCGTCATTAGAGGCGGGAAAGGACGGGGCACAAGGAACGGGAAGGAATTCGGTCATAGCCTTTTGAAGGAAGCATCCCGGCAGTCGCCTAGAGTGATTTGGGGAAACCATGGAAAATATGGATTGCTGGTTGGTGATTCGAACCCACATCCTCCCAAATGCGAGCTAAGAGTTACCCCTTACACACCACACGCAGTAGGTGAAGCAATAAAGGAAGTAAAGGAAAAATTTGAATAAGGAAAAAGAATGAGTATAGTGCGATATACTGGTTACATTGTCTTGCTAGCAGAACAGAGTGTGGGTGTTGTGAAATAACTGAATGGCATGAAAAACACAGATAAAGAAGTGTGGGATAAATATAAACCATGGTAAGGCAAAAGTGATTAAATGTAGCAGAATTCATAGCAATAGTATTAGATTAAATATAAAAATAGGATCAGGTGTAACAAGAGAAGTAAATGAATTCTGCTACTCATAAATTAAAATTACGACTGATTGGTGAGGGAAGAATGATGTTAGAAGCAGGAAAACACTAGCAAAAAAGCCTTCTTGAACTTTTTTTTTTTTTTTTTTTTTTTTTTTTTTGTATCATATATCGATCTAGGCTTGAGAAACAAGTATCAAAACTGTATATGTGGGACACAACACTTTACGGTAGTGAAGCATGGACTTTAGGAAAATTGATGCATTTGGAATGTGGCGGATGAGGTAGGAAGTTTGTGGAAGAGTTTTACAGAAAGAAGAGATAAGATGGTAGGTAACATTTTAAGACATGCGGGATTGGTTAATTTGTTAGTGGAGTGAACAGTGGGTGGCTAGAACTGTAGAGAAAGACAAATTATACTCTGTTCACTCCCAACTGGCAGTTCAAGGCCATGTGTCCCTGGACCCGCTCCTGACGTCACCACCCCCTCCAGTAGCTACCTTCACGAGCAGACCGCTGTGTCCATGCTAGAGCTTCACATATTTGTCAGCGTGCACCCTCCCCCTTCACGTGGGGTAAAAGGACCGCGCAGTGGGGATAGAGCAGGTGACCTTGAGACGCCTTTGTTAACTGAACGCATCATCTACACTAATATTATATATGCGAAAGTAACTCTGCGTTACTGTTTGTTACGTTTTCACGACTAAACGGCTAAACCGGCCTTGATGAAATTTGACAAGGAAATATTATGTGTAATTAGAAAGGATATTGGATACTTATTTCGGGATAAATAACGTATTTTGTCATGTGAGTTTGAAAACTAACCGAATGGTGACAGACAGACGGGTAGCGTCTGTGAGTCTCTGTAATGTTATATCGGTCACTCAGGCTTTATTTCACTCGCAATCATTGTGTATGATCTGTTCATGAATTTCATTTACAGACACAACTTATTATATAAATTTCTAAGGTCACGCGTACAAAGTTGCGGGTACAACTAGTAGAATATGTGAAGCAATTAATTGTGGAAGTACATTGCAAGGCACTCACAAACACACACACACACACACACACACACACACACACACACAATCGTCAACCCTAGCAGAAATATTTCACGCTGGTCTGTACAGGGCAAAACCACTCCCGATACGTTACTCAAAGAAGTTTCTTCGAAGCGTTAGCGCGCATTTTGATAGTGCAGTAACTTCTGATGTTTTTTTATTTTTATTTAATTTAATTGAAATTGACGGTGACAATTTCCCTACATATCCATTTTCCCCCTTTCCTGTACCCACCAACTTTTCCCTTCGACAAATTTCAACTTTAAATTGTTTCAACGTTTTTACTAAATTATTCACCAGTTCTCTTGGTAACTTATTGTAATTCCTGACCCCCTTATCTAGGAACGAAACTCTTCCTACACCCTTGTGCCTGAAATCGAGTACCAGTTTGTTGTCATGTTTTCCCTTCCGTGCATAACTTTTAATTGTTGCACGAATATATTTCCATGCCTCAACACCAGTATGTGCCTCGTACACTCCCAAGACCCTCTTCCTGTCTTGTACCGAATCCTATTACAGTCTGTTATCATATAGGTTACTGATGGTGTTCTGTGGTAATTTCCGGAAACAAATCTAGCAGCCCTTCTTTGTCTCCAACTCCTGTATTTGATACCCAAAATGTGGGTCCCTTACTACACTACCATATTCAAGCAATGGGCTGACAAAAGTTTTGTAATCCAATTCCTGTATTTCTCTGGTACATTCCGTCATCAGTCTCTCCAACAAGTGAAGTATTTTGAAACCTTTTCCTACTACCTGTCCAATGTGTTGTATCCAGTTGAGTTTATCATCAAACGTTGTGCCAAGATGATTGCATTTCAAGTCTTCAACAAGCAATTCTTTCCCCACTTTATAATCATAATCAACCTTTAGTTTTTTACCTGTGTATCTTATAATTTGACTGTTCTTTGCATTTACCTTCATCCCATGTTTACCAACCCAGTCGTAACCCCAGGAAGGAGAAGGAATCTCTAGGTTGGTCTGTGGGGCTTCGTGAATTACTGCCGTCGATTGCTAATCGCCTCCGAGAACGAAACCAACGACCGATCAATCAACATCAGTGTTGACAGGTGATAATGCGCTATCGCTCAGTGGCCGTGTGAAGCGGCGACCTCCACTCAGATAAGTAGTCCTCACAGACGTCAGTATCACAGCGCTTAAAACGACTACAAAGGGCCAGCAGAAATTACATAGCAGGAATGTCATGGCTTTTTGATCCTCCCTTCTACATCGTCTTCAGCACAATTAGTCACATACCCCCTGTCTTCCCATTGCGACACATTTATTTTATAATTTTAAATTTAGAACATGATTAAAAACAACGTGACCATTTATCTTTTTCGTAAGAGTGGTACGCCTGAGGAATTTTTTCGTTAGTGCGGGACGCCTTAAAAAAAAAAAAATAATTCTTATCTTACTACAGTAGAACTCCAACTACCTGAATCAATTGGGACTGGATCCCATTCTTATAATCAAATATTCGGATAATTGGATTTTTCCGAAAAACATTGTCTATTTTAATTAATTACTGTGTGTGTGTTGAAAATGGGGGAAAAAAACTATTTTTAAAGAAAACGAGCTTTTTGTCGATTAAATGTAAAGGCAACACTTTTAGATGTTAAGCGTACTTTTAAGTACTGTACAGTTAATAAAAAGTTATTGGTTACTGAACATCTCTGTCATAGTAAGCTGTCTGACTGTATTCATCCGCTTGACAGTGAGAAGTTGCATGTGGTCACACTCGGGCTGACGCTCCATCCACTTCAACGCTGAAGGTCCCCTATCTGCTTCAACTTCGACATTAAGGTCATCTTCTTCCTCGACACTTTCTTCTCTCACACTTTCAATAAGTTCATCATCATTTAGAATTTCATACCCAGCGTCTGACAAATCACACACCACCCACTCTCCTATATCTTCAGCACTAACTTCCGAATATCCACGAATTTTCAAAAGAATGTTTCTGATTTTTTCAAGTTCCACCTCATCGCCATCTTCTCCTTTCTCTTCTCTTCCTTTTCCTTTTCTTGAGCTTCTTTTTCCTTTTTCTCCTTTCCCTTCTCTTCTTCTGTTGGTATGCCTTTCAACTTGTTCCACGTACGTCTTAATGTGACTGCCTTAACCAGGCTCCAAGCTTCCTTCCACCATGTAAGCGCAATTTTTTGTGTCTTAATTAAAAAAAAAACGATTCGGATATTCAGCGATTCGGATAGATTGAGTTTTTATTAAAAAACGAAGAACACAGAAGTATTACATGGTAGCTGAGTTACTTTGCCTTTCAGATTTGGGTTTTTCATGGTTTCCCCAAATCACTCCAGGCAAATGCCGGGATGCTTCCTTCAAAAGGCCATGGCCGAATTCCTTCCCGTTCCTTGCTCCCCCTCCCCCATCCTTTCCCGTCTCTAAAGACCTCGCTGTTAAGAGACGTTAAGCAGTTATATATATATAAAACTTAGCCTTTGTGTCTGACATCTGACTAGACGGTTGATTCTGTCAGTCCTGGTGACGCTGCGTCATGATTTGTGCAGCCGACGTTTCGACCATCCTTCTGCGGTCATCTTCCATGGTAGAACAGTCCTGCCCTCGAAGATGACCGCGGCGTTATCCGGACAGCCAAGAATCGACTGACTCTGTCCGCGGAAGCCTACTGCTACATCTAACTAGCCAGTTGTTTTGTATTTATCGGCGGAACAAATTAGTTTTAAAAAATCGGATCTAGTTTTCAAGAGCGAATGCAACTCCTTACATGATTTGTTCATGTTAGTCTTGTTAATCAAAGTGGCTTTCAATAGCGCGATACTTAGCTATGTTTTTTTCACTTATCCATATTTTATACTGAACGAAGATTTTGGACTGAATTAAAATCAAAGTAAGACAAAAGTGATGAAATGTAGCAGTAATGATACCAATATAAAAATAGGATCGGATGCAATAGGAGAAGTGAGTGAGTTCTGTTACTTGGGAAGCAAAATTACAACCGATGACCGAAGCAGGAATGACGTTAAAGCAGAATAGCATTAGCAAAAGCAGCCTTCATGAAAAAGAGAAACCTTTTAGTGTCAAATATTGATCTAGGAATTAGAAAGAACTTTTTAAAACTCTACGTGTGGAGCACAGCACTATACGGTAGCGAAACATGGACTTTAGGAATACCGGAAAGAAAGAAACTTGAAGCATTTGAAATGTGGTGCTACAGAAGAATGCTGAAAATTAGGTGGACAGACAAAGTAAGAAATGAACGAGTTTTGGAAATGATGGGTGAGAAAAGAAGTTTATGGAAGAAGCTTACAGGAAGAAGAGACAGGCTGGTAGGTCATATTTTGAGACATGCTGGATTGGTTAATTTTTTAGTGGAGGGAACAGTGGAAGGTAAGAACTGTAGAGAAAGACAGAGATTAGAATATTTGAAGCAGATAATTGAGGACGTGGGTTGTAAGGGATATGTACAAATGAAGAGGTTAGCACAGGATAGGAAGCGATGGAGGATTGCATCAAACCAGTCGAAAGACTGACGACAGAAAAAAAAAAAAATTATCAGAGAAAAAAAACTATTTTGACAGGTGCATTACTTCCAGGCAGGCCCAATAATAATACGAAAGTTCGTACATTTGAAAGTGTTAGCACGGAAGTGTTGAAACAATTCCGCTCAACTGTCTTCAGCAGTACCTAACATTCTCAGCGTTCCGGGTAGTGACTTTTTGATCTGTGACGTAGTTGGAAATAAACGAAAACTCGTCAAAGATTTCCATGTCTTGGCTGCTGCTTATAAATCCTTGCGTGATGAGTAATGCGTCGACTCGACCGCCGCGAGCTCGTCTGTTATCGACCTTAATAGGTAGATATATTAAATTGTCGTTTTGTTTGCGAAAGCGGGACATTGTCACCCTTGTTGGGGACAGCGGGACATGTGGTCACGTTACTAAACCAGCACTTTCAATTTAATTGTTTTATTATTTTAGAGTTCTCGAGTAGTTGCATCTTCGCAGTTTCAGTCACGAAATGCACATTTCGTTTATTAACTCATTTTATATACATAGTAGCGACAAAAATAAACTGCAGGAATGAATATTTTTAGGGTAACTTAACTATGATCTTAGCGTACAAATCTCTTGTGCGTCCACATGTGGACTACTGTTGTGCCATCTGGGATCCGTTTCGTAAGGGGTTGATCGAAAGTATAGAGAAAGTACAGAGAAGAGCCGCTCGATTCGTGACCGCTTGCTACAGTCCTTACGAAAGCGTCACAGAACTGATTAGTAGACTAGGCTGGGAGTCTCTGGTAGATAGACGACACAAGTTTCGTTTAAACTTATTGGTAAACATGCGTACTCCCACTTTCACTTACGAATGTATTGAAATACTTCGTCCACCAACCTATTTGAGTCGGAATGACAGGAAAGATAAGATTAGAGAAATAAGGTGTCGCACTGATTCTTATATGAATTCTTTCTGCCCTGGTACCATTAGGGATTGGAATGCACAGCAAAGAGATTAGCTTTGGTGCTGAGCACCCTCTGCCACCCACAATTTTGTGAATTGCAGAGTATATATGTAGATGTAGATCTTCTGAACAAGTTTTCGCAAAAAAAAGGCACAGATTTTTTTTTGGTGCTACTGTTTCTGTGTGATAGAAATGACGTCATGAAGCTAATGACTCCCCTACCCCCCTCCCCACCCCCACTTGTCACATGATGGCATATTTTGTGGATCTCAGCCACGCCGCTAAGCATGTGACACAACAAAAGGCGTTCAAAAAACTTGTTATATGCATAATTGTAAAAACTGATTGCTGGGAATTATTTGTATACTTATTTTAATAAGTAAGTAAAAAAAGTTGTCAGCAGCGAAATTCCTACCCGGTGACGACGGGCTCATAAGCCAGAGAACCCCGGACTCTTTTCAAATCACCGCAAGAAAGTATTTGAACGCAGCGGTATATTTCAGTGCCGATTTTCTGGACAGCGGCGAAGAAGCGCATGTTACTGCTTTGATACATTACACTTCTGGCCAAGAGCTTGTATTACACACGGTATGAATCGGATATGAATATAACAACTGGCGGCCTCCCCTTCTAAATGCGCGTTCCCACGATCCCTTGTAACGAAGACGGGACCTCATTAGCCGAAGTGTAGGCACGACCGCGGGCCGCAGGTTAGTCCTAGCTTACCTCGCCGCCACCTCCGCACCACTTTGCCTAGTGTCGTTTGGCACAGAGCACAGCTGCTGCAAACCGATGGCAACAGCGCACCGCTACACAGGCCTGTGATGTTTACCGTCTCGTCTCCGCTTGCAGAGGCGGCCCTGTTCCCATGGCGTGTGGTCGAGTATTCGTCCCGTCCCGTCTCGCCTTCGTTACAAGGGATCGTGGGAACGCGCCTTAAGACAGTTTGCGAGATGTTTATTCCAGAAATCCGGATGGGAGAGCGACAAGGCGGATGGGATTATGACATCCGCGAATTATCTGATAGCATTAAGAAAGGAAGTAATATAAAACGGATAATACAGTGAATTGCCAGAATAGCTCTATCTAAATATGGATTTTTTGTTTTTGTTTTATTTTATTTTTTTGTAAGGGGGAAGATGTAATGACTTAAATTCTTGCTGATAGAAGCACAGCGCTTTATTGTAGCGAAGTGTGATCTTTTGGTCCTTTTGGTCTTTAGGAATACCAGAATGAAGGAAAATTGAAGTAAGTCATTTTAAATGGGATGCTGTAGAAAGATGCTGACAATTAAGTAGACAGATGAAATTACGAAACGAACGAGTTTTGGAATTGATGGGTGGAAAAATCTTACAGAAAGATGAGACAGGATGGTGGTTTATATTCTGAGACATGCAGGGTTGGTTAATTTATTAGTCTAGGGAACAGTCGAAGGCAAGAACGGTGGAAGATGACAGAAATTGGAATATGTGAAGTAGATAGTTGTGGACAGGTGCGGATCCAGGTGGGGGGGGGAGGACTAGGGTGCTCTACCCCCCCCCCCCGTATCTAGGGCCAACCCAACATCGTAATTTTGGAGACTTCTTTTTTGTTTTGTTTTGTTTTTTAGCTCTCCTGATCTTTTAAGGGGGTAGCAACCTGAGATCTGAGGAGACTATAAAGACTACCTTTGTCCAACTCCAGCTTCCCCCCAAAAAAGTCCACTCAACCCCCCAAACCAAAGTCCACTCAAGGCCCCCCCCCAAACAAAAGTCCACTCAACCCCTCCCAAACCAAAGTCCACTTAAGGCCCCCCCCAAACAAAAGTCCACTCAACCCCCCCAAACCAAAGTCCACTCAAGGCCCCCCAAACAAAAGTCCACTCAACCCCTCCAAACCAAAGTCCACTCAAGGCCCCCCTCCCCAAACCAAAATCCACCGAAATCATGGATGCGCCCCTGGTTGTGGACGTAGGTTGTAAGGGGTATGTTGAGATGAAGCGGTTAACGCAGGATAGGAAAGGACTGAGGATTGCATCAAACCAGTCGAGAGACTAGAAGAGAAAGCTTTATATTATACCATCTAGGAATCAGATTTTCTGGTTACTAGAATTCAGTGTTAGCGTGAAGAGGGTATCTATTTTTCTGTGAAGTGATGTTCCACTGGCACAGCTGGTCGATAAGAGTAGTGGAGTGTTTCCCAGAAGGTGGTCGCTACCCCGCGTACCAGGAGATAACGTGGCGTCGCGTACGGAGATAGGCGCCACTTCGTGGTAAAAACATCGCAATACTCCGAGAATCTCGCCTCCCTGGCTGTGAAGGTTCGCTGAGTGTTGACTGCCTTGGACATACTTTCTTCTGATTGGGTGTGCCGTTCCCCCAGTTACGTCTCTGCGTGTTATCTACACCATAAGTTTCCAAACAGGAATTGCTCACCACCACATTCTGAAAAAAAAATTACTTCCCTTCTTGTAATAAAAAATGCTACCCGTAATGTTCAAACATTTTTAGCTCGTAACCCACTTTTTGAAACAGTGATTCAATGGCGACCGTCTTGGGTGATGTATACAATGTTATATATTATAAAAATGGATGTCGGGTTATATATATATCCGAAACTAATAGACGTCTACACAGTTTGAGCGGTCACCGTGAAAGTTTGAACACACTTGTATTATTTCATGGAGAAGGCTACCCCTTTTCCCTCTTTACCACCCTAAATTTTTTATACAAAGCCACATTTACTAATACTGTTGAAATTTGATTTCCTAATACCTAACCCCTCTCCTTTTCTTCCCCTCAATTCTTTATACAAATCTACAGTTTTACTGTTCACCATGAAAGTTGGCGCAGATATGTATTTTTTCACGGAGAAGGTAATGACCAAAAAAACTCCAAAAACCACCCCCTCGCCCCCTTTATATCTCTTAAATTTTACACTAATCCACAGTTTTTATCCGATTTCGATGGAACTTTGCACACATATACCTTAAAAACAAGAGAAAAATACTTTCCACGTTAATTGTACAAAAACCCAATCTATCTCCCCCTTTTCACCCCCTTAATTATTGTCAACATTCTTCAGATAAAGCTACAGTTTCTATGCGATTTTGAAGGAAGTTTACACAACTACACTTTAAAACAAACAGAAAAATACTGATTTAGTTTTTCCATGGTGAAATCACTCCAGGCGAATGCCACGATGGTTCCATGGCAGGATTCCTTCCTTTTACTTGCTCCCGTCCTCTCCTGACTCTAATGACCTCGACGTCGACGATACGTTAAGCCCGAAGCAAAAAGAAGTCTGAAACTGTATTGGCACTTCAGTTGAGCCTTACTTTCTTTATTAGTTTAGTTGGCTCCATGTGAAGACTCTCCAGTAATTCTGACTGACAGGTTTCCAGCGTGTCTCCACTTTCCGGATATGAGACGACTTAATCTCCAAACGGAGATAGTCTCGCAGAGATAATGGTGGTCGTATCTCCTTATTGCAGAGCTATAAAATAAATTGAATTATCACCCGCACATTGTCCACTCTTTTACACGCAACGAGTAAACAAGAAACTCGAGATTACCGTACATCTGAAGATGATGACTTGGCGATGTCGACTCTATTCTCGCCGTGGCTGATTTTAATTTAAGCCATATCCATTTAATTACTCCAAAAGCGCTGATCACGTCGGATGCGTTACTTCTGATCTAATCTATCTTTATGTACTTGAACCCTGTTACACGCGACTTCGTACCCATTTTATTGTTAGAATTGGGTACAAAAAGCTGTGAGTTACGTAAATGTGACTAAAAAAAAAAGCACAGAGTCAGCATAATATGGCGGTGAGTCGCCGTTCAATCTCAACTTTCATATACATTTTGACATAAAACTGATTGACCAATTGGCTGCACAGTGGCATTACATTAAAATCGTCTTCGCATGTCATCAAGTGGTAGGCATAAAAGTCCATACAGGACACGTGGTTTTTAGGCAAGGGGAGACATGTCAACGGGTTGATTTGTGGATACCTGGAAGGGATACCCTTCATGTCCCTTGGTAAATATTATTGGAAATTGTAGCTCGTCGTGAAATTTATGTGTACGAGGCACCCTGGTTAATCTATCATCATGATTTTGTACACACAAACCGACTGCGAGAGAAACGAAGCCTGAGTGACGGATATAACATTACAGAGACTCACACACGCTATCCATCTGTCTGTCACCATTCGATTAGTTTTCAAAATTTCATGACAAAATACGTTGTTTATCCCGAAAAAGTTTACTATGTTCCTCATTATGGTACGCTGTATTTCCTTGTCAAATTTCATCAAACCTTTAGTCGTGAATACTTAAGAGAGTTACTTTCGAATTTAGAGTGTTGTTTGCATTGTCATTGAATGAAAGATAAAGAAATCGAGAGGATGAAACCCAGTGCCGGCCCATTCAGGCCTACTCTTCCGAAAGAAACCGAGTGGGCCGCCAAGATTAACGTCACCATCCGACGCAAGAACCTCCATTAATAGTGTCGTATTCCCTCAAACCATGCGCACTGCAACATTACCTCTCTTACTCTCCCTGCCAAGTCCTGATGAAAATTTCCTTCATCATCAGGACTCGAATCAGGCACAACAACCATACGCAACCGGGGGGGGGGGGCTAATGTTGTACCAGAGCCCAATATGGAGAAAACTAAAACCTGTCATCCCCGTGGCCGGACTTAAATCGGCTCCTCTTGGGAGGCAAATACTGCGCTGTAGTCAGCCATCGATTCTCCTCCCACTGACCTATCTTCCTCGAAGTTTTCGTCCTTTTATATGCCGACGTCGAGGGTATTAGAGGCGAGCGGGATGGGAGTGGAGACAAAGAACGGGAAGGAATTTGAAGGAAGCATCCCGGCATTCGCCTGGAGTGATTTGGGGAAACCATGGAAAACCCAATTCTGGATCCCCGGAAGGGGATTCGAACCGGTGTCTTCTCGAATGCGAGGCCAGAGCGTTAACCGTTCACCTATTACGCTCTGTAGTTTCCGTCCTGCTTTACCATCTCTTAGAACGAGTTACTGTTCGTATTTAGGAAGCGTTACGTGTTGAAAGGATCCGCAGATAAATTTGTTTGCACAACTATCATGTTTACCGAGGTGAACAAACACGTGACAGGTGGCTTAAGCCACAATGAAACTGGGAGTTATCAACACTCTCGCAGTGCAACACAAATCGCTTACACATACAGTACTAACCATCAAGACAGCTTCCTGATGATTGAACCCTTTCTTTTTCTTACAGAAAATACTTGAACGTTAACCAAGTCGACCATTCAACCACTGTCAAGTTGCTAAAACACTGCACGCCCCAACATACCAATTTGCACTAATATTATAAATGCGAAAATGACTGACATTGTGTCTGTGAGTTATATGACTAAACGGCTTAATCTATCTTTGATAAGGGAAAAGTATGTATCATTAAGAAAGATGTAGGATACTTATTTCGGGTTAAATAATACATATTCTTATGAAATTTGGAAACTAACCGAATGATGACAGACAGGTGGATAGCGTGTGTGAGTCTCTGTAATGTTATATCGGTCACTCAGGCTTTGTTTCTCTCGCAGTCAGTTTGTGTATGATTATAAATTTCATATACGTACATACTGCTAGCTTACGGTTTTCCAATCTCCAAAGACTGTATATCTTTGCAAAGGAGAACAAAACCACAAATTTTTTGTGCAAAACGATAAGGATATAAGATGACCCCAGAAAGTGACTTAATTTCAAACCACAATAAAAAATCTGCCAGATGAACTTTAGTTGGTAGTCTCCCCCCCCACCCCTTTAGCTTTTTGCTATTTTTAATCATGTTGGAAATTGGATTCCTTCATGAGACTGGTTCAATGGTAATGGCGACGGCTTCCCCGACTCTGTGCTTTTTTGGTCTTCTTTTACGTAACTTACAATTTTGTATAACCAATTTCAGCAATAAACTTCTAAGACAACGCGTACGAAATCGTGTGTAGCAGTTAATCTCTCCATAAAATCACCCTCCACTTTTACTACGAATCTATTTTTACTCTTTCATAACGGATATTGAAAAGAACTAGGAAATGTTTAGCGACGACAGTGCTGCCCTCACTGATGCGTTGCGGTCACTCGAGAAGTGCGGTCGTCGGAGTGTGAAGGCCGGACGTCTTGGAGGTATTCCGTGTCGCTGCGGTCGACATCGGAACCCGCAAACTCGAAGGACGCGACCAACACAGCCTCGCCTCAACTGTTTCTAAGCGGCAACAGTAACGACAGGTAGATGAGCTAGAATCGGTGACCTGTTGTCGCAGTGATCACTTCGACCCACTACTTCACCTGAAGATTACAGCGGAGTTAGCTGTCGAAACGTCGTCATGCCAGAAAACACTACAAGAATTATTCGCAGCTGCACCTCAAGAAAGAATCTAACCGACTCGTTTGTGATACGCGTTGAGAGGGAATACTAATGTATTTCAGCAGCAATACTTCTTCGTCTCTTCGATTTCGGCCATCTAACGAACACGAAAAGTAATTCAGTGCATTCATCTCGATGTTTCTTTTCTTCCAGTTGTTCTTCATCCTTCCACTTTACTGTTTCTTCCTTTCTTGAGTCCAGATGTTATTACATTCCCTTTTCCCCTTCTCGTGGAAACCCTTGAAATTTTGTATCAATGTTCTGAAAGTTGCTCTGTCTTGTACTGTATCTCGTGTTATTCCGATCTCTATCATATATTTCTTTACTCCTTGGATCCATCGGTTGCCATTCTTACTCTTGTAAACGTGGGTTAAAAGTCTGCTGATATCCATTATCATTATTTGAAGAAAAAAAACCTGATTGTCCTCTTCCAGTTTATGTCTGACATCCTTCTATTTTCTTCTTCCTTGTATAGATCTTTCTCTCTCCAGCGCCTAAACCAGGTATGGACAACCTTTTGCTTAGCTGAGGGCGTAATTTCTGGACTTTATCGGGTCGCGGGCCGTAGGCAAGAAATAAGTAGGTAGTAGTGAATAAAAAGGCGACTCGATCTGTGGCGTTCCACTACGTACGCTTAATAATATTATTTATCGACTTTAGTCTTTATGATTTGAATAAATACAGATTTTTTTGCGGGTTATTTGAAATTATTGAATCTCTCGCGGGCCGGATTAAAGCTGTTGGAGGGCCGGGGGTTGCCCATATATGGCCTAAACTCTCCTTTATCAATTTTCAATGGTTCCCAGATTTTCGTCAAGAGTTTACTTTCCTTTTTGTATATCCCCTCTGTTAATACTATTGACAAGTGAACTGATAAATGTAGTTAGCCTACTTGGGAAAGAGCGGTTGGTATTCGATAAGAAACACGTTGGAATGCGCGGTGAGGCTGAAAGTTACTCCAAACGCGAACACAAAACCGGACTCGGAGGCAACTATGCAGCCTTCATCGTGCGGGACTCGTCCAGGCTTAAATCATGACCTGTGAACAACCGGATACCGAAGTTGGTGCCGTTGCCAGATGCGGAAGAACAGATGTTGACCGCTATCTGTGGTGCTGGAACCAGCCTGCGATGTTGTTCGTTCAAAATATTTCTACAGCTCAGCTTACAAAATTTTTATAAATAATTCCGTCAAAACAACTGTTTGGGTGAATTTTGTTTTTACTTGATTCACCAGACGCGTTTCTCCCATGTGGTGTAGGACATCTTCAGTGGCTGTAAAGTGTTTTTACATGTGTTGTTACAATAATTATCTACAGTACAACTGTTATATATATAGTGGTAATCCTCAGATGCCGGTCATGTGAGGATTACCACTACAGCTGTGAGTACAGTGTGTACATATGTATATATTTATAAATAGTTGTACTGTACATAATTATTGTAATAACACATGTTAAAACAATTTACAGCAACTGAAGATGCCCAACACCACAAGGGCAAAACGCGTCTGGGGAATCAAATAAAAAACAAAATTCACCCAAACAGTTGTTTTTGACGGAATTATTTACAAAATTATTGTTCAACAACTGCGGAAATATGGACTATTATCAGATTAATAAAGCTTACAAAAAACCACTGTTGTTAAATTTCTGACGAAATAACTCTTGAAATCATCAGAAATTTACTTGAGAGACAGTTTGGTTCGGTTACGTTGTCATACATTGGCGTGTATATACGGCATAAAACTTTCAAAGATGGTGGAGAATAAACCGTACTATCGACACACAAAACATCCTCCGTCTGGTTACGGCTTAGCGACTCCTCCTCTATGTCGTTGTGGCCGGGAGAGAATAGAGAACAGGGAACGGGAAAGAATCTTGACCATGGCCTTTTGAAGGAACCATCGCGTCATTCAACAGCAGTGATTTCGGAAAACCATGAATAACCCAAAGCTGGATGGGTAAATGGGCTTTGTTTTTGTTTGTTTGTGGTTTTACGCCTCGCAGATGTCAAGATAATTAGAGGCGGTGTAGGACGGAGAGGGGGGGGGGAGGAACGGGAAGGAATTCGGCCATTGCCTTTTGGAGCAATCATACCGGCATTTGCCTAGAGTGATTTAGGGAAACCATTGAAAACACATATTTAGATTGGCGGACGGGGTTTTTTCGACCCACGTCATTCAAAATGCTAGGACAGAGCTCTAACCCGAGACCTGGAGGTTCGGAAGACAAAGAATTCTTTTTCGAGAAACATTCACAAATCAGAAGCATCGTTTTTATTTTTTTATTTTTTAAACTGCTTAGCGTCTCTTAACAGCGAGGTCTTTAGAGACTGGAAAGGATAGGGGGCTAGGAATGGGAAGGAATTCGGCCATGGCCTTTTGAAGGAAGCATCCCGGCATTTTCCTGGAGTGAATTGGGAAACCATGGAAAACCCAAATCTGGATGCCCGGACGGGGGATTCGAAAGAAGCATCAGTGTTGTATGGCCTCACATCATAGGTATGGCATTAGGTCAGGTGTTTGGTACGCAACCTGTCGCTCAGGAATTGTGCATCAACTCATCTTCTACCTTGCTGGTAAGTTCCAAGTCGTGAAAATTCCTCCCACCAGTGGGGAGCACAAAAAGACTTCGACGCTGTCTTTGCATCTTCCATTATTCGCGTTCTGAGAACTGAAATCAAGTGACGAAGAGGGACGTTGGCTGCCTGTGAGTCAGCGTGTGGACTTGGACTGGCTGATAAACACTCGTCTCGCCTTTAGACGCCTCGCGGCTCGTGGACTTGGCACCTTGGACAGGTGTCCTGTCACTCTGTCGCCATATACAGGGTGTTACAAAAAGGTACGGCCAAACTTTCAGGAAACATTCCTCACACACAAACAAAGAAAATATGTTATGTGGACATGTGTCCGGAAACGCTTACTTTCCATGTTAGAGCTCATATTGTGGACGGCTGTGATACAATACGCCATTCTCCAGGGCTGCATCAGCGCATCAGGGATTCCATGCGACGGAGGGTGGATGCATGTATCCTCGCTAACGGAGGACATTTTGAACATTTCCTGTAACAAAGTGTTTGAAGTCACGCTGGTACGTTCTGTTGCTGTGTGTTTCCATTCCATGTTTAATGTGATTTGAAGAGAAGTAATAAAATGAGCTCTAACATGGAAAGAAAGCGTTTCCGGACACATGTCCACATAACATATTTTCTTTGTTTGTGTGTGAGGAATGTTTCCTGAAAGTTTGGCCGTACCTTTTTGTAACACCCTGTATATCACGTAACAAGGCACAAGGTTGGTAAACCAGTAGGAAAGCTAACCGGATCGGTCTCTTAATTGTTTCTGTGATATAACTCTTTTCTGCCAGTTGTTTGACTGACTGGAGGGTGAGCGGTAACGTCCAGTGTTCGATCCCCGGTTTGGTCAATCAGATTCTTTTCCCCATTTCCCGAAGTAACATGCCGGATGTGTCATTCGGAAGGCCTTGATCGAATTCCTTCACTGATTTGTGTTTGTAGAAATATTATACCGACTTGCATTGCTACCTCCTTAAAGTTTGCTCGTCGTTAATACATAAGGGGGACCTGTACGATACTACACGTACCAAGATAGCCACAACCTCTTGAAATTTGAATCAACTGCTTCGATTCTTCTTCCTATCCACCGAGTGTGGGTGGTGAGCGGTAACGCTCTGGCGTCGGATTCGGGAAGACACGGCCTCGAATCCCTGTGCGGTCATCCAGATTTGGGTTTTCCATGGTTTCTTCAAATCACTCCAGGCGAATGGTTCCATCAAAAGGCCACGGCCAAATTCCCTCACGTTCCTACCCCCCCCCCCCCACCCAACCGGCTCCAATACTTCCCCGCCTCTAATGATTTCGTCAACGAGATGTAGGGCATAGATCTTTTCCAAATTTGCAGGACATGTTCTACATACTAATTACTACAGTCCCTGCCATTACTGTTTATACAGATTTTCACAAATGGAAAATATGCCTATATGTTTAAACAAAAAAAGCAAGAATTTTAATTTCTTGAATTTTTTTACCAACAACAAATAGAAAGTTAAATGTGTGTTATATTATTGGTATAACTAATTGACTAGATATTAGTTTACAAGATTAAAAAACAAAAAAGATTTCAGGAAAATTTCAAATATTATCCTTTTTATCATTAAAGGCCTTAATGATGACATATTTTTAACTGTCAGTTTGGATTGTACATTAACATATAATATTTTTATTTTTTTAAAAAAATTTATATATAATTGTAACAGTTCTAAGGAACAACGAAATTTGAACCCTCAAATTTAAATAGATTTGGACAAAATGAAATTTCAATCTCTACAAATATTTGTATGCAGGGGCGGATCCATGATTTTGGTTTGGGGGGGGGGGGGCTTGAGCGGACTTTGGTTTGGGGGGGGCTTGGCTTGAATGAAATTTAGTTCAGAGGGCTTGCCTTCAGTGGATTTTGGTTTTTTTTTGGGGGGGGGGGGGCTTGAGTCGGCCCTTAGGGTAGTCTTTATAGCCTTCTCGGGCCTCAAATCCGTAGATCTAAAAAAAAAAAAAAAAATCCAAATTACAGTGTCGGGGGTGGACCTAGGTACTTTTGCGGGGGGGTTGAGCCCCCTAGCCCCCCCCCCCCCTGGATCCGCCCCTGTTTGTATGTGTTATCTGTACCTACCCCCTTAATCTAAATTTCTAGTCGTTAGAATCACTTTACGATAAGTGGAGTAAGTAGGGCACGTCTTCCTCCCTGAGGGTTTAAATGTGTTCTATATATTTTTTTTTGTATTTTTCGTACCACCTTATATTTTTTTAGTGTGTTTCTCACCACTGTGCTGTGTTTTTTATTTTTTTTGTTAGCAGTATTTAGTCGTTTCGACGCTGTGAGTAGTGCGCAGCGTGTTTTTCGTTTGTTCGCCGTGCCACGTGGTCACTCCCCCCTCCCTCGGGTCGCTACATATACCGGTCCGGCGCGCTGCCCGACTTCAGTCAGTGACTCTCGTGTTCCTCCGTCTCCAGCGCTCCGTCAGTAATGTCTCTGGATTCCTTCTTCGGCCGCAGCTACAAGCTGGACAAGAGCGACAACTTCGACGAACTCATGAAGTACCTCGGTGAGTGCGCAGACCTCGAAGTTCCAGCTCCACTGCTGTGCGAAGTACGGCCAGTAGAAAAAAAACTTACTTCCGGATGAAAATGTGATTAACGCACTCCCTAGGCATTAGTATTCAAGAAAGTGTACGCGAAGCCGTCTAAACAGTTAAGACAAGATTAATACAATGCAAATCGTCGTGTTATGTGCGTTATTGGCCAATATGTAGCAGCCGTCACTACCGTGAATATGCTCTTCATCACGCGGTACACATGTTGATTTCCAAGGAGCTGTATTGGCGGACGGTGTGGTTAGGTTGGAATGCAGCCTGTACCTGAATTGAGACTAATGTTCCATGCTGTAGCGTGGATTTTGAATGAATATATCTCCCATGCTGAACCTGGCTATGGCGTCACAGGCGGCTCGAGACGTCTATTGCCGCATAATTCGGTAATATGCTTGGCGGTGTTGTGTTTAGGTTGAATAGCAGTCTGGACTAGAATGACTACTAATATTCCATGGTGCTTAGTGGCTTTTGAGTGAAGATAGCGGCCACGCCAAACTACAATTACGTCACAGGCGGGTCGAGACGTCTTATTAGCGCGAAGTCGGTAATGTGCGGTAATCGTATGCATCGGAGCGTATGTTATATATTTTACTGCTTTGGGATACACTTTTTCTTGAAGAGTAAGTGCCAAGGAAACAGTTGAGTTTTCAACCCCCCCCCACCCCCACTGGCCGTACTTTGCACCGTAACCTCGGTCTCCATTAATCTCGTGAAACTTGTCTCGTTAGGGGAGCGTCCCTTAATTACGTGAGGTGAAATAGGGGGTGAGAGTGGTGGGGTGGGGGGATAAGGATCTAATGCGAGGTTTTGAAATTCTTGTTGAATGGTAGACCTAAAAAATAAAAAAGTCTACAAATGACGCAGAAGTCTATTTTAGTTGCGAGGTCCTTCATAAAATTGGGGGGGGGAGGGTTGGTAGTCTCACCAGAGGGGGTGGGGTCCGGAATTCCGGAAAAAAGCCTCACGTAATTAATGTACACCCCCTTACGAGTGGGCATCTAAGTAGTCCATACAACTTGATGTGAACAGTATTTAGCCGCTAAGGATATGGCTGGTGTGAACATAGAAGTTATATGAACTTTTTGGAACTGTACCACTTTCGGAACCTGCCAGAAACTGGTACTACTAACCTGTTGAAATTTGCATCAGTCGCTTCGTCAACATGTCATCTTCACGTTTTGCGATCATACATTGCGGAAAAGTTGCCAGGAATTTAATTAAAAATGCCAAAATACGACATGACGAACTGCCGTTACATGCCGCCAACGTTGGGAAAAAAAAATCGGCGACAGTCTCTTAAAATTTTGATTTAATCCTTGTTGTAATGTTTTCAGCTCTACTCGTTTGTAAAAATCTCACAAAATTGACAAACACTCAATATTTATCAGAGTTGTAATACGGTGATGACCGCCATCTTACATAGCAACGATTGCTTCCATTGTAAACAAATACGCCTTTGCGTGTTGGATGCCGCATAGCCAAAATTTCGTAATTATTTTTTTTGCACTTGGTCCAGGCCATATTTCAACCTAACCGCGATTTCTATGACAAAACTAAACTGTTTAGGTTGAAATGATCCCTGTACCGACAATTTTTATGTTATTTTAGCAGTTGCTCAGCCTTTCATATTTCGGCATTTTTAATTAAATTTCTAGCGACTTTTCCGCAATGTATGATCGCAAAACTGGAAGAGGACATGTTGACGAAGCGACTGATGTAAATTTCAACAGGTTAGTACCAGTTTCTGGCAGGTTCCGAAAGTGGTACAGTTCCCAAACTTATTTGCCGCTGGTGTGTATACTGATTGTGACATAACAGCGACGCTTTAGATTTCCTCCACGAATAGCATTTTTTTTTTTTTTTTTTTTTGTATTCTAGTTTAAATTTATTTACATCGCTGTTCTGCGTATGGTGGACAGTTGTGGCGGGTCTAGAATGAACCAGAATGTTAAAATAAACCGGTCTGGCCGCATTAAAACCCGTCAACAACATAGTTCCGCCAGCAGAGTGGTAGAATGGAATGTTGCTGTCGCGCTATTAAGTAAAATCTGGGTGTCTCAAACTTCGATACAGATGTGTGCATTTCACTAACCGCACATGCCAGCAGAAATAACTGCGAAAGGTATCCTGTAATGCGATTTTTCTTGGCATTAACAAATCGCAACAAAACTGGGGAAAAAAAAACCTGCAGAAGAAAAGTGGTTAAGTTTGATTTTTGAACCAATTATATTTATACCAAACATTTTGTGTCTGTCGGAAAACATGGCTCCACTGCAAAATCATTCTTCCGCTCTGACTACGTTATAACCCTGCGATAGTAAATCGCAAGACGTGTTATTCTCGAGCAATAATCGGGTTGTAATGAGTTCTACCATCGCGACTACTTGCGGAATTATTTCTGGCGGTGTCTTGCTGTTGACTACTGCAGTATTGTAACGGGGGGGACAGCGATCTCCGGTTAGTTCAGAAGTTTGGTTACTAAACTGTATCGTATGGCTGTGTATTACTGAAAGGTTTAGAATCTACAGTTCGCATCATGTTTTGGTTGTTTGACAAATCGTTCAGGCTGAAATTTATCAGATTTAAAAAGTGTATTAGTTCTGATACTTCAGCTTTCAGAAACGGGAGAAATGAAATTTTGCATCGTAAACCTTGACAAAGATAAGGGGAAAAATTATTCAAAAAATTTAAGCCACTTCACTGCACAGTATAATGGTTTACTAGCAGGGCTATGCGCTATCGTTTACACGATCGTGGTTAAAGTGGTTTCAACGGGAATTGTTTTAGTAGAGTTTGGATGTGTCCCCTATTATCCTTAAGTGTTCCGTAGCAGCTTTCCGTTTACATTATGCAATCATTCCTCAAGACTGTTCCTCTATACCACGAGCGGACAGGTGGTTAATTGTAGAAGTGCTTCACTTAAAGGTAAAATGCAGACGTCCATCATAGGCAGTGTGTGTGATATATATATATATATATATATATATATATATATATATCATAAAACGTAGCGTGGTTACTCTGCAAAGTACGGCCAGTAAAAAAAAAAACTTTATTCGGGTTGAAAATACTACTAGCTTCTTCCTTGGCGCTTACTCTTTAAGGAAAAGTGTACCTGAAAGCCGTAAAATATGTAACGAAGGTGTAATCCGCGCCGAAATATACGTTTACGCACGTTACTAACTTCGCGTTAATAGAGATCTTGAGCCGCCTGTGACGTAATTATAGTCAGAATTTGGCGTAGCCACTGTCTTCTTCACTCAAAATCCTCAAAGCACCATGGAATATTAGTAGTCATTTGGGTCCAGTCTGCCATTCAGCCTAAACACAACACGGTTACGTATATACGGCATTAGCGGCAACAGTCGTGTCATTCCGTGTGTGACGTCATTATAGTCAGAATGCGGCATGGCGGCCTCCTTAGTCGTTCAAAATCCACTATACACTACGGAATATTAGTGGTAATTCCGGTCCAGGCTGCATTTCAACCTAACCACAACGTCCACCAATACAGCTATATGAAAATCAACATGTGTACAGCTTGAGGAAGAGCACATTCGCGGTAAAAATGGCTGCTACACATCCGCTAATACCGCACGTAACCCGACGATTTTCACTATATTACTTCTTTCCCACCTGTTTTATCGGCTTCGCGTACACTTTTTCTTAAATAGAAATGTGTTAATCAAATTTTTATCGAGAAATAAGTTTTTTCTACTGGCCGTACTTTGCACAGCACCCCATAGCGTTCTTTTATCTAGAACAACCACACGCATCTTGTGTAATTTTCACGGGAGATGGTTGACTAGGATGTTTCGATAGCTAAATGCGAAACTTCTGTGGTCCGAACGAAGACTATTTATCAGTTTTAACTTGTGTCCACTGAAGACCAGGCCCTTTCGGTTAGAGACTCCTTCAATTCGCTTACAGTTTCTAGACTCTGCAATAACGGCAACGTGCATTATAGTCACTACTGCACAGACAGCTGAAAAGATCGTGTGAAGATTCTCTCCCCTCAAGATTGTGGATCTGAAAAGGATCTTTCCAGTTTCTGGAGCAGACTATAGTAAAAAAAAAATTTCTTGTAAAAACTAGGCTATTTCGTCCCCCCCCCCTTTTCTCTTTCTCATTGCAAGTAAGTTATTGGAAATTTAAATGATTTGTGTGACTTTGAAGAACGATTTACAATCTCGTGCTGTTGAAGATAGCACCTCTGCACGATAAAAGCAGCGTCGGTCGTAGATTTAACGCTAGGGAAATCATGTGGAATCTTAGTTTGTCAGCGTTTAATTTTATGTGGTTGTATGAGTTTCTAAGATTACCTTATCTGCTAGTTATAAAGGGCATACTTGCACATGGATTGCAATAGGATTTTCAGTTGTAATGCTGCATTGTTTCGTAAAACGTAACTGCGGAGGGAAAGTAATGAAATATTCAGCTTCCACCGAATGTTTCCCTGGAAACTAGTATTTGTGCACGCGATAAATACTACTACTACTACTACTACTACTACTACTACTACTACTACTATCACTACTACCGTTATGTAAGTATTCACTGAAAGCATAGTGTTTACGTTCCAGTTTAGTGAACTGGAAACATTTGCTGCTTAATAAATGATAATAAAATAACGCCAATGCAACTGTTTTTGTAGCTTTAATGCTGTACGCGTTTCGCCTCTTGTCGAGGCATAATCGGTGACAAATCTATTTCAGAATTTACATTGAGTATTACAAACAGATTCTATGATGTTAAACCTTATTCTAAATTGTAAACATTTTCCGATTACCTACGAACCTGGTAGCCACTAATGTAAATAGTATGTCGTAAATTATCATAAAATGTTTCTAATTTAGAATTAGGTTAAACATCGTAGAATAAGTTTAATACTCGATGAAGATGATTCCTACATGAGAGGCCGAAACGCGTTCGGCATTAAAGCTACAAAACCAGTTGCATTGGCGTTATTTTATCATTTTACTGAGCAACTGCGCGAAAAAAAAAATGGCCTAAGACACTGAATTTATTTACCGTTTACTTCATCTCATTTCCTTCGCATACCTTTTACCTCTAATCGTGTAAACTCAGCCCTCTTCGCTATCATTTCTTCATATTCTGACACAGATTCCGGATTAATAACTTGGCTTAATTTGTCAAATGGTCTAGGAGCGTGCTTTGAAATGTGATAATACGCCCTCGAGTCCGCTTAAACGATGTCTATTAGGCATTGGGATAATGGGAAGATCTGCGGCTTATGGCTTTTCCTGAGGAAGCTATTCCAAGTGACTGTATGTAGTCCATACGTGTTCGTCTTACCTTGCACTCGAGTTGGCTATAAGTGCTGAAGTAAACATGAGGCACCTCACACTAGTGTGTGATCTCCCCCCCCCCCCCTCTTCCGGGAGGAGGAAACTTCGTGCAGATAGTCTAGGCGGCGAATTTACCTGTAAATATTGTAGTTGAGATTAACTTACCCTCCCTCCTTTCCTCTGCAAATTCCTTAATGTTGTATTAACACTGAACGTTTTGTTGGAAAATTTTTCTTTGTAAGTATAAGCAATATTTCACGAAGACTCCAAAGCCATCCGGCGGCTGCAAGACTTCCTGCACCTATCAAAAAATGGAACTACTTTTTGAAATTTAAGTTAATTGCTTCTGGCAGTGTTCACGTTCCACACTCAAATTCAAAATTCCGGAATACGAGACCTCTAGGCTGCGAAATGACACCAGCTCAAAGAAATCGTGTGTGTGTGTGTGTGTGTGTGTGTGTGTGTGTGTGTGTCGTAGCACGTAGCTCGTAGCTTTTTTCCCCTGTTGAGTCCAGAAGAGATTTTGTACAAGTTTTCTCTTATCAGACTATCATAAATTACATACGGAGATAGTTAAATGACGGAAATAAATATTCACATGCTGTTGAGTTTTCTGAACCTAATTTTAACTGACAAATACGAATGAAAATCTACGTGGCCTGGCTCTGACCCCCCACGTAGCCCACCGTATCTTTCCAGCCAACCACCTCGCGCCCCTCCCCCCCCCCCCAACTTTTTAGCCCGAGCTCCGTAGTTTATGGATGTTCCCTTATTAACTTAAGAAGTTCTGTAGTCACGAAATTTGTGATTAGATTGAAATGTGGTCTGGACAAAGAGAACTTGTTTCCGCAACGTCTATCTCGGAAATGCTGTATTTGTTTGCAACGGAAGCAGTCGATTCTTTCTATTGACACAACATAGTGCGCATCATTGAAGTACAGCTCTGGCAGAAACAATTTTGTTTTTGTCAAACTTCATCCAAACTTCAGGAGGTTAGTCTGTCTTTTAATAGTAGCAGCAAGTCGTGCAGTCCTAGGCCTTTCGTAAACAAAATTTCAACAAGTGTTATAACAATACAATGCATTCATTGATCCCAATATAAGGGACTGGCTCTCAGTGGCGTTGCTAGTTCAACAAAGGCCCCAGTGCAAAAAATTTATTTCAGGCCAGAGGGGCGACTTTTTTTTTCTGGTAGGGGCCCCCTGAGCTGAGGATGGGGGCCCTTGAGTTGTGCTTAGGGGTCCCCTGAGCAGTGGTTGGGGGGCCCCTGAGCAGTGAGGGCCCTTAGTGAGGGGCATCCTGTGTCTCAGGGGCCCCCTTAAACGACTGTAGAGGGGGGGGAAAAAAAAAGCGTAGGGGCCCCGGTGCACTGCCCCATAGTAGCTACGCCCCTGCTGGTTCTGTATGATATGAAGTTGTCAATTTACAGTTAAGCAATCGCACAACAAAATAATATACACTAGGTGTACCCAATTGTACTAGTAATTAATTTACCTTCCAATTTAAATTATGATTAATATGCAAACCTAGAAACCAAAGTTACATTGGAAATGTTGGTACTCGATTAAGTGGGAGCCCTACCCAACACAATATCGAGAATGTCTGCGGCACTAATGAAAAGTGGGTGTCCATTATTACGTGAGGTCCACCCCCCCCTTTTAAATTTGGACATCCCCATTGGTGAGATATGGCAAACTACCTTCGTCAGATATGAACTGAACATAGTGCAGATTCCTTCTTCCACTGCAGTTTATGGACATCGCCAGTCCGTAAAAGGTTATAATAATGCTCGCGGAAACTGCTCAAAGACTATTGAATGAAACGGCAAGCAATTCATTTCTGAATTTTCTTATTGCTTACTTCCAGTACTGTCATATGGAGCGAAGTGGCTTTGGCAGTATGTCTAGCGGGAGATTTGAGCGTGTGGGGTAGGAGCCGTATCGATTGCGGGGCTGGCTTGCCCAGGGGCGTGGTCCTAGTTCTCGTGTTTTGGTATTGGGGAAGGTCTGTGTGTGCGCGCGGCGAGATCAATAGACGGTACGTCGGCGTCCTTCCAGCTTCCGCTGGAAAAATTGAGCAGGAAGGAACTACACTAACCGCTGCAGACATCGCACTTGCTGTGAAAGACTGGAATAAAACTGACGCTGGATGTCTTCAAAACTTTATTCTTTCGATTAAACTTGGGCCTGCTAAACTTTCAATCCCATTCTTGTGGAGCAGTTTTGCTTCCTATTAACAAATGGCAAGAACTCAAAAAAAAGTCGATGATATTCCTATTTTTAAAGGCGATTATTTGCGATGGAGCATATTCTCCAGTAGCAATTATTTCCCTACAGATTTATATGGAATAATATTCTTGGTTAATTCTACCCTTAGAGACACTATTCAGAGACCAAAAGCGAGTAATAAGAATTGTGTAGAGTTAGCAATAGAACTTCATGTGTTCAAGAAGTTACTAATTATCCTTTGTAGTCGCAAATTATACTGTGTTTGAAACAAATGGTAAAATAGACAATTATTGCACCTAGAAGTAAAAATGATCTTCACAAGGATTACAAGCAGTCATTTCTTAAAAAAAAAAGTCGGATATTCACGGATATATAAATTCAATAAGCTCCCAACATATATTAAACGTCTAGCAGATGAACAGATTCACTACAAAGTTAAAAGAATATTTGACAAACTGCTTATATTCCGTTAAAGAATTTATTTCTAAGGTATCTGCAAAATAATTGCCAGTAGATTTTGTAAAAGTAGAGGTAATGAATGTAGCATGTATGTTGTGACTGTACATCTTCTAGTGTATTTGTTTTGTTCTGACAACTTGTATCGACAACTATCCACATCCCACAGAGCCAGTCTCTTATATTGGGATCTATGGAAAATGGACGTATTTATTGTTTCTTGCTTTTTTTTTAATCCTAAATTTAGTGGAATTTCCTTATTGATAACTTAGAATTGCAACTTCAAATTTCGTTTTTTTTGGAAGTTGTTAATCTGTTCATTTGGTAATTTATTTTAATCCACGTCTCACCGTTTAGTACAGACTCGGTGTAAATATTACGAAAGATTTAACACTAATTTCCGAGTAGAGTAAAGTAATTTGAAAATAGTTATGCAGTATGTCTGTAATATGGCGACTAGTTACAAATAAACAAAACTGTTTCTAGTAATTGAGGAAAGGATACCGGCGGAACTATTCACGTTACTATATGGGGCCAAATGTGTATAACTCCACAGGGCAGCCAACCTCTGAGACATATTAAATTTCCCGCTAATTGCTGTGAGCATTATACGAAAGCAACATGCTGTTTACAAATTTATGTGGTGGCAGAATTTCGTCCTAAGCACAGCCTTTTTAAAATTTTAAGCCTAGGAAGGTATTAAAATTTAGGTTCTTCATGTTATTGTTTTTCATGCACGAGTGATTAGTACGGATACTAGTAATGCCATATTTTTGAAGTCTTGTGTGATTGAGTCTCTTAATCCTACAGATCTATTCTCCTTCAGTTTCTACAAAAGTGTTTTTACTTTGTCATTTGTACGTGTATAAGAGCAAACAAAATTGGGATGAATTTGCTTTTTCAGAATAAGTATTATTTTTTTTGTTTCTAGAAACGTTCTTTAGCATTGGTGGAATTCAGTGGATGGTGGATGTAAATATTTTTGTGCTCGGTGTTGACATTGTTTTCAGAGCGGCTACTAAAATGATTTTGTAATTGTGTTCCAGGAGTTGGGCTGATGACCCGTAAGATGGGCAATGCGGTGAGTCCCGTGATAGAGCTCACCAAGGACGGAGACTCGTACACGCTCAAGTCGTCGTCCACCTTCAAGAACACGGTCATCACGTTCAAGCTGGGGGAGGAGTTCGAAGAGGAGACTCCGGACGGTCGCAAGGTGAAGTCGACCATCACCCAGGACGGCAACAAGTTGATCCACATCCAGAAGGGCGACAAGACCACGGAGATCATCCGCGAGTTCACGGAGGACGAAGTCAAAATGGTAAAAGTACTTGAGCTGAATCCAACACTGATGCTTTGACGTTACATTTTTGGAGGTATCCCAGATAAATATCGGGAAATGTCCATTTATGGATAATTAAGTCTTCAAAAATCAGTCGGAGCTATAGTTTCCTAGTGCAGAGATATTAAATTGGCAGAGCTGTGGTGAGATGAGATAGAGAATATTAAAAACATTGTCTTTTAACGTTTTTGGCAAATTATTCATTTCTCTTGGTAACTTATTCCAGTCCCTGACACGCTTAGCTAAAAAATCTTCCCACACCCTTGTGCCAGCTTGTGGTCATGGTCATCTTTTCCCTTCCATGCACTACTTTTCATACCTACACCAATGTCTTTCCATGCTTCATCACCAATATACGCCTTGTACACTCCCATGACTCTCTTCACCCTCCTGTCTTCCAATGATTCCCATTCCAGCTATTTTATCATATGTTACCGATTGTGTTCTGCAATAATTTCCGGAAACAAATCAAGCAGCCCTTCTTTGAACCCTCTCCAACTCCTGTATTTGCTACTCAAAATGTGATTCAAGCAGTGGTCTGACCAAAGTTTTGTAACCCAATTCCTTTACTTCTCTCGTACATCCCCTCATCACCCTTTCCAACAAATGAAGAATTTTGAAAACCTTTTCCTACCACCTGTGCTATGTGTCCTGCCCAGTTAAGTTTGTTATCAAAGGTAATGCCAAGATATTTACATTTCAAGTCTTCAGCAAGCAATTCTTTCCCCACCTTATATTCATAATTAACCTTTTGTTTTTTATTTGTATGTATAATAAGCTGACTCTTCTTTGCATTTATCTTCATCGCATGTTTACCAACCCAACTAGATATCCAGTCTAGATCACCCTGCAACTGTTTACAAACCTCAAGCGTTTTGATCCTTTTATATAGCATTGTCATCTGCAAACAATCTAATTTCTGATAGGAGATATTGGTAGTCGGGATTTAAAATGGTTTTTAAATTTAGTGTAAACTGTACAATATTGAAACAATTTTGTTGCCTGAAGTTGAGGTACACTTGACTAAAACTTGATAGACTGTGATGTACCCGCGAGTAGGGATTGGCACCAGTTACCATTACTCTCTATCATTCAAATTTTGTATATAAAATACTTTGTTCAATTTTGCCTGGGTGCAATGGAAGGAGTCCTCCAGAATTTGCAATAAACATTTAGAAATAAAATTATTTGCCTTTTTTTTTTATTTAACTATTAGAAAATTTAAAATTTAAATACTGACACTTGCTTTTATTGTTATCAACATAAGGAAAGGTGATTTCGAATTAAGTAACACATAAAACAAGAAAATTAAATCTACATAATACAAAAAATGATTAATTAAACAATGAAATGACAGATCACATACAAAGTCAGACTAACTCAAAATAAAATCGGTGCACAAATCTTTACAGGTTTTTGCTTTCGGGTACAGTACAACGCAGTTTGACTTGGTTTGTTCTGGCGAAATAAAAGTTGTGTTCTTACCATCTAGTTGATGTTTATGTTGAAGTCAGCACTGTCCGATCTTCTGGAATTTCTGTGCCCAACACACACAAACAAAATTTCAACGTCGGACTGTGTTTAACACTGGACGAACACTTGCTTTGGCACACATTTAACAATTATCCTTTCGGATGGCGTCTCTGTGGCGCCAGCTGCAATAATCTCTTCAAAACGAAGATTTTCACATGGGGGAAAAAATAATAACTTGTCTGAGCTTATTATCAATTGTTATCATTCCACGCATGCACACTCGACCGCCCTGTACCAGGGCCACCCCCACACTTCGCGTGCCATTCCCGCTGTCCTTCAGGTACCTCTAATTCTTTCTTTGTTTCACGCACACCTGCGCATTCACGAGGGTGGCGTGGCCTTGGGGCCTCCTCCCCGCACCTAACAGCGCCCAGTACGCAGGCGAAACAAAACTGTCCTTGTGGCACTCAATCGTGCATTGCCAAATGGATATGAAGCATCCTTATAAGATGACTGCTTCAAATCTTGTCTAGAGCAGAATCCCAAATTTAATAATAGTAATGCAAATATTTAGTCTGAACTTGTATATGATTTTTTTCTTTTTTGTAGTTTTTGTCACCTAGCTGAATATTGGTACAATCCTGTTTCTGCTAAAATGTTTTGAAATAACTTGTGCTACATGGGATACGGAGGAAAACTTGCATTAAATATTAACATCTCTGCTCCAAATGTGACAAATGTTTTCTTTAAAGTGAAATTTTGGTTTGCTCCTGAGGATTTTATTTAAAAGTAGTTACATCTAATGTTGGTAATTTCTTAGTTTCTAATAATGAGAATATTTACGAACTATTTTAAAAAAAATTAACAATCGGTTTATAAGTAACTTGATGTTTATGTTTTTGCACATGTTTATGGTATTATGGCAAGCATTATACTATTTTTTTTTTTTGTTTCAGACCCTGAAGGTTGACGACATTGTTGCAACCAGAGTCTACAAAGCTATTTAAGATGAAGACTGCTTAAACTTCACTGTGTGAAGATCTCAAAAAAATTGCACAATGTAGTTAATTGCATTCATGTATCAGCCATGAAAAGTCTTTATAACTGTGTATGCAGTAGTTTTCATATGGAAAACTGCAAAAGCAATGTCGTTATCTTTTTTTCAATTTATTAGCTTCAATGTCATTTTGTATTTATATGTAGTAAAAGTGTGATACCTTCTGCTAAAATTTCATTTAAAGATTGGATTTTTAAATATGGCTTTTTTTTACATTTGGATTGAAATTTGTAGAGGTTTATGCTTTCATATTTTTGCAGTTGTATTCTAATAATGCTCAGTGTTAATGAAAATGTGAAGTTTTTCATGTATTAAATATTTTTTTTTCATATAAATTGTTTCATATTTGTATTGAACCTAGTGACAGTATACCAACTGTAAAATAAGGATCTCTGTTCAGAGATTTAAATACCAAAATAGTGATGTTGGGTAAATTTTTCTCTGGTTTATTGATATTCAGGTAGCCAGAGTGATTATTTGGAAGTGAATAAATGTAAGACTAACAAAACGTACAATATCTTGGTTTAAAGTCTTAATCATCTGATGTGGAATAAACCATTTGGGTGTTGTGCAGGTGCAGTAGTTTACTTCCATGACTCTGATATTATTATTATTATTTTAAACTTACATTTTCAAACATTTCCACATACTAAAGTTTGAGAACATAAATTTAAGAATATTCATTTTTGTTACGAATTGGTCAATACTTGAGCTAGTTACACTTTTCACTATTCCAGGAATAGCAAATTGCTCTAAATTTCATTCTAATATTAGAAGCGAGGCAGTAAAAAGATTAAAAAATTGATTTATTGTAGAGATGTTTGTATTTCCTCGATATAGCCAAGTATTTAAATTTGGCTTTCTGATTTATAATGGATAAGGAGGGAAGTTTTTTTTGAGATTTTAATTTGGTCAAAGTTTGAGCATAGATGCATTAGTCCTTAAAACGAATAAAACTGACATCTGGTTCATATCACCACTTCAAAAGTTTCCTCCAATCTACAACTTGCCAAAATAGCTAACCTCAGATTGCAATAGAGGCTAAATTTTGGTGGATTTTTACCAATGTCATATGCATGCACGCATTATTTTTGTTGGAGTAGCTACATTTCTGTTAGCATTTTTGTATTCCTGTGGATTTATAAATAATTGAACTGCCATTCATTTAGGAAGTGATCATTTTTCTGTACTACTTTAGTCTGCTAAATGACTTTTACTGTCTCCCTCACCATATGCCCCTCCCCTGGTTGAAATATATTTCTACTTTGAAGACTTACTGGGGATCAAAACATTTTATCAAGTGTGAAGTATAGCCTTAATAAAGTGAATATACATTGCATTGTCTTGAATACATTGACAAATTGAAGTTGTAAGGTTTGGGCTCTTGTAAATTGAAAAATTGCGATGAATGGAGTGGTGCAGTGTGGAAATGGTTAATGAAAGGTATTGTTGATTTATGTAATCTTGGTTGTCCGGGTTGAACCGCGTCAATTTGTTAAAACCTAACGTTTCGGCCATCATTTTGTGGCCTTCTTCAGAGTACTCTGAAGAAGGCCACAAAATGATGGCCGAAACGTTAGGTTTCAACAAATTGACGCGGTTCAACCCGGACAACCAAGATTACATTGACAACAACCGCGGAAGTCTGCGCACCCACGTATTGTTGATTGTTTGACCATTGTTAATTGTGTAAGGTTACAAGTTGATGTCTGGAAACTTCATTGTGCCACTTGTATGTCGGAAAGTGTGAAAGTCTTGACAATTACTAAAGAAATCCATACACAAACTCTGAACCTACATAGTGCAGTACTTGGGGGGGCGGGGGGGGGGGGAGGGAAGCATCCATAAACTACGTGGATCCATCCCCCTCCCCTCCCCTCCCCACACAGGCTCCACATTGTCTGACATGGCTTTTGCTTCAGACTTCTCCCCCCCTTCCCTCCCCTTCCCCCTCCCTGCTGTGTGACACATTGCTTCCCTCCCCCCCCCCCCCTATTAATACCAGAAGACATTTTATACAGTTTTATTTAAACACTGTCGTTAAACTTATTGCGTATATAATGAACATTACTGATATTTGCGTTGTGCACTTTTCTGTAATTATAAATATGCTGGATGAAATGTTGACACTAGGCACTCCTGCAAAATGATCAGTTATTGGGAAAAACTGCTCTCAGGTTCAGTTGGGGACTCTTTCCTGGAAGTATTACTAAAAATTCTCCTTATCTCATTTGTCATTATTGTTTGATTGACAAAATAGAACTATACTTTCCCCATAGAAAAAAGAACTGAGAAGAGCTGTATTTTTCTTTGAATTCAATTCTGTATTCTTTCAACACTGGATGGGAATGATTCTTTGATCTGCTTAAAAGAATTCTAGAACTTATTGGATAGTGTAAACTCGTTGGAAAAACATTTTTGATAAGCCTTGTAAAGTTGAATGTACAGTTCCACTTCATACCGTACTTTAACTTGAAATAACACTTCAGCAAGTGTTGAAATTCACTCGACTGAATCGAATTGGATTTATTTTGTCAATGAGCGGTGTGGTCATGCGCGGGGTGATCCTATTCAAAACTGATTTATTTCAAACCATCAAAGCAATATGAACTATCACTGCATTTTGAAAATCGCAGGTGACTTCTTTAAGTGAATTAAAGTTTAGGTACAGCATGTCTAATGTTTTTCGAATTGTAATGTCGGTTATTTATTATTTGAAATTGCAACGGATTGCTGCGACTTCCAAGTTACAGGCATGCGTCCTGCTCTCATTGTATAGGATAACTAAATTACATATGGAGATATTTAAAGGAAGGAAATAAATATCCACATGTTGTGTACTCTGTACCCTATTTTAATTGTGACAAAGTATATGATTGGAAAGCTACGTGGATTGGGTTGGATACCATCCCTCTCTCCCATGTAGTCTAGTGTAGTTTAACAGCCAGCCTCTCCTGCCCCCCTCCCTGAGTGTGTCCATGTGTGTGGGACGTGCCAGATACTATTGGCATCTGTATTTGAACATTCCAGGGGTATCAGTAGAGGTAACTATTAACTAATAATACTGTCTGCTAGCCAGTTGTTTCCAACTTCATACAGTAGGTTAAATATACGGGGGAGGGGGCAATTTTTAAATTTTTTACAGAAATCTAGTTCAGTAGCAATTGTTGGGAGGCTATCATGGGTTTACACCAATCATATATATAATTTCTATAAGTTTTTTTTTTTTTTTTTTGCACAAGCCACCATCTCCATTCATACCTAATCGGTAAACGAGGTATTTTAAATGTTAAGGTATCCGCTTTGGTCTAATACTGTTTTCAGAAAGTAATTTTTCCATATCCAACCCTTAAAGGACAAAAATGTCAATATTTACACCACAAACCATTTATCTCACTGTATTCATAACAGAAATCTATAAATGATGTACTGTTTTAAAGATTAATATCTCCGCTTTGGTTACAGCATATATTAAGGTGAAAATTTTCCGGAATTCAACTCTTAAAGGGCAAAAGTATCAATATTTCGACAGCGTGTTTTTGCGTTAAGAGCCATTTATCTGCCTTGATATCTAAGTTACATTGATAAATGAGGTATCATTTTAAAGATTGAGGACTCCATTGTGGTCACAACGTGTTTTAAGAGAAGAATTTTTCAGAACTTGGCACTTGAACGGCAAAAGTATAATTATTTCCATAACATATTTTTTTGTCACGAGCTATTTATCATCCTTGCTATCTAGCCAAAATCGAGAAATGGGGTTTTATTTTAGAGATTAAGGTCTCAGCTTTGTTCACAACATATTTTACGATAGGAATTTTTCGGAATTTGACCCTAAAGGGCAAGAGTGTAATTATTTTCATAATGTGTTTTTTCTTTTTGTTATGAGCCATTTATCTCCATTGATACCTAACCAAAATGAGGTATCATTTAAAAGCTTAAGGCCTCCAATCAGGCAATATTATTAATTAAGAATGAAATTTTCCAGAATTTGACACTTGAAGAACGAAAGTAATAACTGTGAAAGTCACGTGTATGAGACAGTTCAGAGCCAAGCCGCAAGATAGCAGCAGCACATATCAGAGATATTAATAAACTGCTTCACTGCTGTCTAGTTTTGGTATTTACCTATTACACTAAACAAATAAACAAATGATACAAGTGATGTGGTTCTTTTTTTGTCCTATTACAAACCACCAAACTTACTATATTGTATTCATGATATTTTTGCACGGGTTCTTCTAGTTTGTATTATTTATTTAGGGTTAATGAAGAAAATAGGAAAAATAAACTTTGGTGATGAACATTGAAAAAGGGTTTTGTGTCATGGTGGAATACTAGTAGACTAGTCTTATAATCATTACAATGTTATTAATCATTGTAGTGCAAGTTTGTTCAGTCCAGCTTGTAAATGAAGAACTATTTAATAGAGGAAGTGGATGAAAGGATTTTTACTTAAACAGTTATCAAAATATAATTGAGTGGACTTTAACTTAAGGTATCAGAATTCTGACTGACTTCTTCTATCCATGACGTTTTGAACAGTTAGATATTTCAGATTAAAAAGAAACATATATCACTGAATTGAGTCTACCTTTCTTTCAGTAATCATAATTTTCTCAATTGAATAAAACTTTCGGGCATCTGATGTCTAATGGTAACCTGGACCTTGTATCTGCAGCTTGAAGATTTAATTACAAGGAAGAATATCAAGACTAACGAAAACAGATTCCTGTAAGAAACTTATTAAATCTGAAAGACTGTCCATATGATCCAGCATTACAACAGTCCACTTACTGTGGTTTTGGCGGTGTTAGTGCTCCAACCATGATAATTGAACAAAGGAAAAAGGGAACGCCTTTAGGCAATATAAATTACAAGGAAAGGAAAAATGACTCATCACTCACCAAAGGTGAAGGCAGCGACGGGAGAAGAACGTATATCACGAACACAAAAATACACAATATTTTGGTCTTAAACCTTCTTCCTGTTAAAGAGAATGAGTCCGCTAACCATTATAAGTACTGTAAAATGTATAAATACTCTAATTTGGTTCCGTAAAATATTTTGCAGTGGTCGTATATTTTTTAAAGGAGGTAAGTAAACTCTAAAAAGATTTTTATGTAGGACAAAGATTATGAAGTAATTTTATATGCCTTTTTTTTCTTGCTTGGAAAGTGTTCAATTGCATTCCTGAAAATTGTTTCCATATTTAATCATGTTGTTTGCAATTATTGGGGCTTTGAACTTTTTGTTGGGATTTTTTATCAAAGACTACATTTAAGTAAGGATTGTAACAAAAAGAAGCTAAACTGGGTGATTAGCTGAAGTGTACACAGACCTGTCATTGCTTTTGGTTAATTCTGATCTACTTTCTTCCTTGCCTTATCTTCATTCATATCATAAGCCAGTGTTCATTTTCTACCACAGTTAATGTATTTGGCTTTTGCATTTTTTAGTCTGTAGGCTTTTACTAAAATGAGAGCCACTGAACATCGCATCAACTGCCAAAACTTCACAACAATAAGAACACTTTGACTGGCATCACACAAAATATATTGTCTGTATGGAAAGGACAGATAAAAAACACCCAACACTCACCACAGTTGAAGGGAGGAGGGCAGCAGCAACACAAAAACAACAGACAAACAAGGAAAATAAAATATTTCAGGTTGAAACCCTTTTTCAAGTTAACAGATGTAAGTGGCTGGGCTTGTGCAAACCTTGGGTTCGACGCAGCCACTCATAGAATGATTCTATAGAATGAGGAAAACTCCCTGAGGAAAAATTGAATGTTGCACAATATACTAGCGTGGAGTTGATTGAGGTCCTGTGTTACCACAGCTGACCACAGTTAACTCTGGTAATGAGATTATTTAAGGAGGCGGAAGAAGCGTTACTCGGAATAGGCTGCGTCGGCTATAGAAGTTTGGTATTTAAATGCTACTGGTAAATGATGCTATGCCATGGGGCCTACAATTAAACAGAAGAGAAAAGGGGTTTCTTAATGAGTTGATAGCTAAAACAGCATGGGAGTATACTCTCAATTATGATAAGATTTTTAGGACAGAATTTGCTGATAGGGGAATAGCAATAGATAATCTAAGGAGAACTAATTACAGATATAGGGAGGGAGAAATCAATTAGCCTAAGGAGCTACTTTGTTATAAGCCTTTACTCCTCATACATGTTGACATCATTAGAGCGTTGGGAGCTAGAAATTGGAAACAAATTGACAGGAATCATAATGGCATTCACTTGTATTAATTTTGGGAAATCAAAATCTACTTGGTTGAACCATACATTTAATTTAATTTTCAAAGAAGCATATACCCTGTTAGTAATTTCCCTGCATGTCTACTTTCCAATCTCAGGATTTCTTTTAATCTTAAATTCTTTTAGTGCAGTTTCATCACCCATCTACGCATACTCTTTATGAACTTTAATTTTAAAATCTTTTAGTGTTTTTGCTAATTTGTTCTGCATTTATCTGGGTAATTTATTTCATTCCCTGACTTTCTCATGTGCAAAAGAAAAATTTTGCAAATTCTTAATGTCTGAAATCAAGAAAAGAACCAAATTTAATTTAATTTAATTGCAATGGAGCACAGGCTCCGGTGGCAATTTCCCTACACCCCCATCTTCCCCCTATCCTGCACCCACCTGCATTTGCCCTCTACAAATTTTATCTTTAAATTCTTCCAACGTTTTCGGTAAATGAGGGTGTAGTCTGCTGTTTTGACACCCTGTTTCAGTACTTTGTATACGGTTACTGTATTAGAATATATACATGTATAACCAGGCTGTCTCTTTGTTACTGCATCATGCAGAAACTACAAAATTGATATGAATGGCATTTTTGCAGTTTGAAAGCTTGTGTGAAGCTAGGTGTTGCCTCAACACTACCCGAACTTAATTATGGCCGGTGCCTCTGGTACCTATAGTATTTAGTCTTTCAGTCGCCACACAGTTGATTAGTACCTTAACAGAGAAGGGTAATTGGAAATGATAAACACTGACCACAAGTTTTAAGTTCAGCGGAAAGTTATATTCTTTTAAGAGTTCCTTTACAACTCTCGGTACCAGTTTTTAAAAGTTGGATAAGACAATCGGACTATCAGTTCCACATGAAGAAAACAGGTTAAGCACATTCACTTGAAGACAAACTTTCACCCCAGTACCCTCGCTAGGATGAGGATACTATCGAGGCATACGAACGCGCACTCACACCAGCAGTGAACTGGCTTCGAGGAAATATGGAGTCAGACCGCCAAAAGTAAAGATGGTTGACTTCTATTTATCAATTCATTTGACTTTGTGGCGTCAGCCTGTAACTTTAAAAATTAATATCTAATTAACTGCTTAACATTTTGAACTATAAATGAAAGGTGTTTCATTGTTCACCTCGCTCATGATTTTGAATCCTTACTTTTCCTTCAAGAGTGTTTATACTATTTAAAAATTCAATACTATCACTTTTAGTGCATACCCAATAATGTCTCGACAATACTTTTCAAAAATCTTCTTTTTCTTATTGAAATCTTAAACTTTTTCTCTAACCTGCTCGATTTTATTTATCTCCTGCAATTAATTTCCTACTTTATCTTATTTATTTCAGATATTTTTATTTCTTATATTTAAAAATCATACTTAAACTTTATCTAATTAGCCAAATTTATGTTCATGACTTTCTTCAAGATGCTGACTACAGCTTGTGATAAAAGGTCTGATGTAGCTTTCTGTATTAACTAGTTATTTCAAATCCTATGTTTGGTTTCTTCTAAGCACATGGTTTTATAACTCCATCATTGAAATATTTTCCAAACTAAATTTTTCTTTACATAGGAAGTACAGCTTAAACTGATCTCCATTATGAGTTTTCATAGAGAGAATGGAGGCAATTAAATCCATTTTGCCTGAAAAACGATTCTAACTGAAAATTATATCTCTTACGAAGGTGGTTTCAAAATCAGACTAAAAGGCATTTTACTATTAAGAATAGCAAGAAGAAATCATTTGCTGTACTAGTTCTCTGGAAAAACTCTATTTCTCTATTTCTAATTGGTTTTAACAAGTCTATAGTAATGTTACAATCACCTGGATAAACAACACTATTGATGATCCTGTAAGATTATACATATATTTTTTTTGGAGGTATCATGTTATCCAGATGTAATAATTACTTTTTCGAATTATTCCCTGTATCACCCTTTCTCCGTTGAAAAACAAAACAACCAATCCCAGTTCTCCAAAAAATTATGACGAAAATGTAATCAGCCTTCTGTAGCATATTCAGCAGACAAAAGAAGCCCTAAAGTAGATCCCATGTTGGGATTGAAATGTCGTCAACAAAAGAGAAAAAGTGACACGGCACAAAACCTGAAAAGTAAATACCTCTTCATTACAGGTCTTCTAATATTTTTTGACCAGACTGATAATTTTGCTCTTAATGCTGATGAAAAGAAATGTAAACAGTTTCCTAACTGTACCTCTCTTGTAGTTTCTAACCATGCTGATCAGCTATCTTGCTCTTGAACATAATGCTCGGTATTTTGGTACAGCTGATTTAAGTCCACTGCTGCATTAAGTCAGGTAAAAGAGGATGTAGGATCACTTAGCAGATGTTTCACTAAGGAGGATAGAGCAGTGATAGTGAGAGGTGCGGGCAATAGTATTGATAGGAATAAAAGTTATAGTATAGAGAGTGACCTGAGGAAGGTGGAAAAGGAGGCACAGCATACCATACACTAGAGATGGGCAAAGTGATTCACTAAAAAGAGCGGTTGTTCATTTGATCACTCAATGAAAAGAACTAGTTCTTTTGAATGGTTCATTTGCTCAGTAGCTCAGTTTTATTTGAGACCTTTTTTTTAGGTCTCACCCCTCACAATCCGGTTATACCCCCACTTTCCATTGAAAATACCCCCTTATGTCGACTTCAATACAAATAGTAGACCTTTTTTTTAGCTTAGAAGAACTACCGTTCACTTTAAGTGAGCGTCTGCTCCATCTCTAATTCTTACGAATTTCTGAAATTCCTCATCCTCGACAAGAGAGAAGGGGTGATATTCTTTACACATCACTTTTAGTAATTCATCGATGTCTGAGCAAACCGCGGCGTCGATAACGGTGACGGTCTCCGAGCCATGGTGTCGTCCAAGCTGCACCATTCCAGAGAAAATGTGGAGGCACTGGCATTAGAACTACTTGCTTTTGGGAGTGGATTAGAGTCACTTCGATGAGAAGTTCTAACCCCGGAGTCATCCACTGAAGGCGAACGTGATCGCTGCGCATTTCCCTCGCGTTTTAATGGTATCGACCGGTGCAAAGTCTTAAGGTGTCTCTTCAAATTGGTCGTCGATACTGACGATATAGATAAAATCGCCTTGCAGTAGTAAGCATTTCCCTTTCTTTTCGAAATGATACCAAACATCACTGGTAAGTCTGCTCATTTTCTTGACCTGTTACAGACAAGGGGAAACTTGAAATAAACACGCAAATCTATGAAAAACGTATTGATAAATATCTGGTGTTACGATTATGTTTAAACTTTTATAGTGGTCATTTAAATACACTTGGATCGTAGTTTAGATTAAAAATTTAAAATAACATATAGCATAACGCTTACCGGGGAGAGAGAGAAAGAGAAGCGGTTAGCGGAGCGGTAAAGAACTAGCTCTCCAGTGGCACTGCTCCGAGCTGTGCTGAGCGATTGAATCGAACGTCGCGAACGAACTAGCTCTCCAGTGGCACTGCTCACTGCTCCGAGCTGTGCTGAGCGATTGAATCGAACGTTGCGAACGAACTAGCTCTTCTCGATCTTCGGCGTTTCTTATTCTTCATAGCGGAGTGGATAAACAATGAACGGCGTGGAACAGAGAACAAACAAGGGTCGGGCGAGAATGGCAAAGCCGAAACCGACATTGTCTGCGCCCACTCGACTGAAGTTCAATCGATGCCGACACACCACCCTCATTACGGCTTCCAAGAAGAACTACCGCTCACTTTTAGTGAGCGACTGCTCACTCGCTCATTCAAAAGAACTGTTCTAAAGAGCTGATTCACTCACGAACGACCCATCTCTACCATACACCGCCGAGAACTGAGCAACTGCAAACTGGTCTATACGCAGATGATACCTTTCTTTATGCTTGTAGTATCAGAGCCACGCACTTACGCAACAAGCTGCAGCAGGGATGCACCAACATTGAAAGCTGGGTGACCAAATGGAGGCTGGCATTCAACGCCACCAAAAGCCAGGCCATCATAATAACAAGGAGGAGTGTGCCTCCACTACAGCCAGTTCGACTGTTTAGAGAGGATATCAAGTGGATCAATACGGCGCTCTACCTTGGTGTCACACTAGACAAACGAATGACCTAGAAAACGCACATCAGAAACATCCGCACAAAAGCATCGGGTAGGATGAGGGAGCTGTACTCCCTACTAAATCCAACAACCACATTGCACCCTACTACAGCAAGACAGCGTTATACAACAACTATCAGGCCGCTACAGGAGTACGCTGCACCAGTGTGGGGCAACACTGCTCATTCTCACTTAAAGTTGCTCCAAACAATCCAAAACAGGGTGATTTGCAATGCATACAAACTGCCACGAGTAACGCCAACTAAAACTCTTCATGATATTAGCGGACTTCCTCTATTGACAGACCGATACAAAGCCGCAGTGCGAACGCTCTACGAAAAGACTAGGGAACATAACAACCCACTAATCACACAGCTAGGCTCTATGGACCACATCGACAATAGATTAAGGTGGCCAGTGAACCTGATCAATGAACAAGTTGATCCTTGAACGAAAGATCAGGGTCCTCTAACTCTGACATACAAAACCATCCGGGCCTGACATGTCCAGTAAGGACACCACAAAAAAAAAAAAAAAAAAAAAAGGAAGGAGATGCACAACTGTGCAAGAACTTCTCCGCACCCTAGGAGAGAAGAATCCCAGGTGATTTGTGTCTGAACCAGGGTGGAGCTCATGCAGGTCCTAATTCACTATGCCAGCCACAGTTGAACCACACTGTGAGGCTTGTAAATGTGGAAACAGAGATGCTACTTGGGAAATGCATTCTCAAATTTTAATCCTTCTTATTTCTTAAGAATTCACCTACAGAGCAGTACACCAACTGGTTTACCTTGAGCCTGACTAATTACTTTTTTAAAAAAAATATGCTTATTGCATAGATTCCTGCTGAAGAAAGACTTCTGTGTGATGGATTTTTATTTTTATCAACACACAAATTTAAATATTAATACTATAAATCCAATTTATAATGAACATATCAATTACTTTTTATATTTAAAAAATGGCATTGTTCAAAAACATTATAGAAAAATATTCTTTAGTAATTCAGTTTTGAATAGACATCGTATGTACAGTACACCTTCAACCAGTTTCCAGTTTATAGTAAATCTATGTAATAGTTTAGACTTTTTCATTCATACTTCTATGTGATACCCATCTTGTTTCTATTTTGATTATGGTGCTTCTGGAAACAGTACAAAATAGCCAGTCATAATACAGTATTCAATTATAACTATGTTCAGAGATACCTACAAACAAATTTATCTGTTGTAGTAGGGCTTTTATTTTTTATTCTTGCAGGGAAGCTTACAATAATTGTACAATAGTTAAACTGAAGAACACTAGCTGAGAAAGATGAAATCTTCACAAAACACTGTTTGTTTTGTTATTTGTAAAGTGCAGTAGCAATGACTCTAATTTGATAAAAACAGATATAAATATCTGGAGGGGATCCTGCAGATTGTTATGATTAGTATCTTCTCTATACAATACTCCAATTTTGTAACACTGCATTGAAAGTGTTGTTGTATACAATTTTTACTTATTCAGAAATACCACCGAAGCAAACGCTCTGTCGCAATTAAATTAAAGAAAGATGAAGAAAAAGTCAATGGGGATTTGAAAAAGATAGGGATATTATGTAACTGGTTTAATGAGGTCATTAGGGACTATCATCCATGATGGAGAGTGTAAATGAGAAGAGGAGCATCTCGTTATAGCCAGTAGACTGTAAAATTTAACAAGGATCCTGAGGAAATTCGGAAGGGACCAAGAAAACAAAAAAAGTGTAAAGGGGCTGGTACAAATAATATTTTTTAAAAGATAATGGGATATATTATTGCACCTTATCTTGAAATATTATTTAGATTGAGTCTGTAGACTCGCCCCCTATCAGATTACTGCAAAAGATAATATTAGAACCAGTCCATAAAATATGAGTAACAAATAGTGTTGAAAAGCGCAGGCCAATTAGTTTTATATCAGTAATAGGAAAATTGAGGGAGAGATTGATATTCAACCACTTCAAGAATATCTGTGAGGAAAGAAACTGGTTTGAAAATTGGCAAGAATATTCACGTGAATCTTAGGGGAGTATCTGCAAGCTATTTGGATTTAATGTGCAAGAGAGGTCAAGTTGATAGTGTAAAACTACAGCTTTGATTATATATATATATATATAAGGGGTAATTAGATGACTAGGGAAATTGCCACTGGAGTGTTGGCTCCATCGCAATTAATAATAATACAGTTGAACTCCAATTATCCGAACTCCGACTATCTGAATCGCTTTTTTAACTCATCCCACCGAAGAATTGTTGGAAAGAGGAAATGACCATTTTAAAACAATCTTTTTTACCACCAAACTTGTTGCAACCAATGAACCAGTCTGTTATCGAAGCCATGAAACGCCATTACAGAAGGAAACTTTTAGGGAAACTTTTGGTGGAGGGCGAAGAAGGTGCGTCGGCTAACCACAAAAAAATAAATTTGAAAGATACCTGATTGCGGAAGCTTGGTTAAGTCAGTCTCATTAAGATGCGTGTGGAACAAGTTGCAAGCATACCAACTGAAGGAAAGAAGGCAAAGGAGAAAAAGAAGCTCAAGAAAAGGAAAGGGAAGAGTCAGGAGAAGATGGGGACGACGTGCCACTTCAGGAATTCAGAAACATTCTTTTGATAATTTCTGGATGTTCAGGAGTTAGTGCTGAAGATATAGGAGAGTGGATGGTTAGTGATTCATCAGTCCCTGGGTATGAAATTCTAAGTGATGATGTACTTATTGAAAGTGTGAGAGAAGAAAGTGTCGAGGAAGAAGATGACATTAATATTGAAGTTGAAGCAGACACGGGACCATCAGCTAGTCAAGCATTTGCCGACCTGGAAACTGCGTTGAGGTGGATGGAGCGTCAGCCCAAATGTGACCACATGCAACTTCTCACTGTCAAGCAGATGAATACAGTCAAACAGCTTACTTTGACCAAGATATTCAACATGCAAGGTCTTTTATTTACAGTACGGTACATACATACTGTACAGCACTTGTAAGTACATGTAAAAGTGGTGCCGTCTCATTTAATTAATTAAAAGCTCTTTTTCTTTAAAAATATTTTTTTCTTTGATTTTGACATATATACGGTAATTAATTAAAATAGACCCTTTTCGGAAGAAATCCAACTACACGAATTTTTTATTATCAGAATGGGATCCGGTCCCAATTGATTTGGATAGTTGGAGTTCTACTGTAATGAATATGGTACAGAGTACGGCTGACCCACTGCTAGCTGTTTGAATGTCCTTGGGCAATAGTGATTATGCAGCCCCCTGTTTACCTACAGTTACCTATGCTGAGCTTTGGGGGGGGGGGGGGGGGAGGGAGTGCTGCAAAATCATGTTTGAAGGATGGCAAATTTATTTCCCGTCGACTTTTTTTTTAGCTCCTTTACTGTTCCCGGTGGCCACAATGGAGTGGATAGGAGCACTGACAGTTGATGTGCCGCCTGTGTGAGATACACCTTGCACACCAACTTACGGTGAACTTGGTCTAGGGCCCATATTTCGTGTCTCAAATACAGGAGTGGAAGGTGCCCAAATGAGGGCAGCTAGAGTTATCCGTAAAAATTACTGCTGATCATAGTCAGTAACTGATATGATAAAGGAGCTGGATTGGGAATAATTGAAAGACAGGAGGAGGGTGAAAAGAGTTCTGGGAGTGTACAAGGTGTATGTATATTGGTGAAGCTGGCAATAGATTTCAGGCATAAGGGAGTTGGAAAATTTTCTCTAGTAGCTCAGAGAGTCAGGTATTGGAATAAATTACCTAGTTGAGTGATGAGTAAGTTACCAAAAACTATGAAAGAATAGCAGAATTGAAAAATGTTGAAGTAAAAAAGTGAAGAAACAGGAGTACCAGAGAGAAATATATGGAGACAATTTCAGTCGGTTATGTTATTGAATGATTGTATTGGTTTCTGAGCAGAATTTAGGTTGTTTGCAGGTTATATAATGACATATTATAGGATCAGAATGGGAGAAGACTATGAATAGCTGCAGGGTGAACTGGACAGGTAAACATGGGATGAAGGTAAATGTCAAAATGAGTCAGCTGATTAGGTACATGAATAACAATGTCAGGATTGTTTATGATTATAGGAATTGTTTGTCGAAGAACTGAATTGTAAATATATTGACATAATATTTCATAATAAACTCTGAAAGAGGTTTCAAAATTGTTTATTAACTGGGGATGATTATGAGGGGTGTACCAGAGAAGGGAGGGAATTGGATTATAAAAAATCGGTCAGACCATAACTTGAATATGGTGGTGTAGTATGGGACCCACAAATACAGGAATTGGAGGGGGTATAAAGAAGGCAAATAGATTTATTGTTGAAATTACCGTAGAACACAATCATTTACTGATATATTAAACAAGCTGAATTGTGATTCATTGGAAGGCAGCGGGAGGGTGGAGAGATTACTGGGAGTGTAGAAGGCATGTATCGGTGAAGAGATTTGGAAGGAATTGGTGTGAGAATTAAGAGAGGTGATCACGACTACAAGTTGGCATTCGTTTTCAGGAATAACGGAGACAGGGATGGGAATAAATTACCAAGTTCTGAACAGTATACCAAAATGATGGAAAGAATTTAAAATTTATACATGGCAAAAATAGGTGATAATTAAACACAGACAAAATAATAAGCTGTATTATCTGTGTGCAGGGAAATAGTCACTGGAACATGCGTTCGATTGCAGTTAAATTATATTAAATCATAACTACACTACTGGATTGAAAGTTATTGCCATCAAAAATACCAACTTCCCCTTTCTGAATATTAGATCTAGTGTTATAAGTTCTTAATTCTTAATTTATACTTTTTGATGGTGATTCTTGTGCTTAGTAAATTTTTGGAGAAACAAGACATTTAATTAATTTCTCAACTCTTTTTTTTTCTGTTGTCAGTCTTTAGACTGATTTGATGCAATCCTCCATCCCTTCCTATCCTGTGCCAACCTCTTCATTTCTACATACCCCTTACAACCCACATCCTCAGTTATCTGCTTCATATATTCTAATCTCTGTCTTCCTCTACAGTTCATACCTTCGACTGTTCCCTCCACTAACAAGTTAACCAATCCAGCATGTCTCAAAATATGACCTACCAGCCTGTCTCTTCTTTCTGTAAGCTTCTTCCATAAACTTCTTTTCTCACCCATCATTTCCAAAACTCGTTCATTTCTTACTTTGTCTGTCCACCTAATTTTCAGCATTCTTCTGTAGCACCACATTTCAAATGTTTCAAGTTTCTTTCCTTCTCAACTCTTTATTTGTCCCTTTTTCTTTATGATCCAGTCCCACTATAAATCGTTCCCATTCATTTAATGTCCACCAAGCCTTCAGGTTCAATCTAAATCATATTTTGTAGCTATGGTTTGATGTTGTATGCATAAACTCCTAACACATCTGTGGTAACATTATTGATAGCAACTAATTCATGATTTTTTACCTAACTGGTTCCCTCATAATAATTTCATTTATACTTACTTATATTGAATACTAGCTGGTACCCACGACAACGTTCGTGTTTGTAAAGAATTTGGATTGACAGCTACCAACATCTAACAACCATAGTGCACAATGGGAGATGTGATGCTATTACCACACACAAATGCCAGGCATCTGCACTATGTAGTTCAGGCAGCAAAGTAACATTTACGGACACACATGTCTTCGGATGAAATACGAAAATATCCTTGATCGACCAATTTCAACCACCATATCTCCCATACTACCACAGTTACTGAAATTCAGCCAATGTTGTGATTGAAAGGTGACTCGTGTTACTACCACACACAAACGTCAGTGATCTGCGATCGATAGTTTTCGCTAAAAAGTGATACACCATGACACATGCACCTCTGGCAGAAATATGAAATTGCGGCAGGTCGACCACTTTCATCCCCCATATCTCCCACGCCCCCATAGCTACTGACATCTAACAACCATAGTGCACGACAAGAGACATGATTCTACTACCACACACAAACACCAATGCTCTATGCTATGTAGTTGTGGCAGAAAAGTGACATATGCGGAGACATGTCTTTCGTCGAAATACAAAAATATCCTTGATCGGCCACTTTCAACCACCATATCTCCCACATTCCCACAGTTACTGAAATTCGGCCAATGTTGTGATCGAAAGGTGACTCTGTGTTACTACCACACACAAACACCAGTGATCTGTGATAGATAGTTTTCACTGGAAAGTGATACACGAAAACACATGTGTCTTTGGCAGAAATTTGAAATTGCCGCAGGTCGACCACTTTCAACTGCTATATCTCCCACACCCCCATAGCTACTGACATCTAACAACCAAAGTGCATGACAGGAGACACGATTCTACTACCACACACAAACACCAATGGTCTATGCTATGAAGTTGTGGCAGGAAAGAGAAGCATATGGAGACACAAATTTTTTTTCGAAATATGAAAACGTCCTGCATTGACCAACTTTAATCATCATCTCTCCCAAATCCCCACAGCTATCGGCATTCACCCAACGTTGTGCATGACAGGAAACTCCATGCTACTTCCACACACAAAGACCAGTGATCTGTGCTAGATAGTGGTGGCTGAAAAGTGAAATATAGGAAAACACATGTCTATTTTATATATATATATATATAAGATTTTCTGTCTTATATATCCTCTACAATCCCCATATTATACTTCTTTATAGTCTCATTAAACCAGTTGTTTAATATATCACCCTTTCGATATTCTCGGTATATGGAGCAGTGTGTGAATCTTGGACCTTGGGAACTCTACAGGCTTTTGAAATGAGTCACTATCAAAGATGTTACCAAAAATGTAAAGATGATGAATAACATGACAGATGGAATTTTTGGCAACTCTGTTTGAACAACAGAGATTGTCAAAGCAAGGAAAAGACAGAATGGTAGTTCACATTTTATGACATGTGGCTAAGTTAGTTTGTAGTGATGAGTGTAGAGGAGGATAAATGTCAGAGCATATCTACTTTGTAGTCAATATGTAGAGATGAAGAAGTCAGTGCAGGAAATAAAGAGACAGGTGGTTACATTAAAATGGAGTAAAATAAAACAGAAAATTACTGTGGGCAGTGTGGTTGCATGTATCAAGTTATCGTATTTTATATAATACCTTTTGTCATATTTTCTATTACTATACTCCTTTTTAATGGCGTATTTTTATATATTCTTCTTTTAGTATCATAGCTGGGATACAAGATCATTTTGAAATCGTGAATGAGTGAACTTTCAGCTTAAGGCTCATTAGTTTCTCCTTCGATATTTCAAATAAATAGTAAAACTTATATAACTTAATTCCCTTTTATTAACATTTTTTAAAATACTTAAATATCCAAATATTTACAGGTTCTTTGTTAGTAGCAACTTTCAAAGCTCAAAGCGAACACACCAACTTTTTTCATCACGCTCATCCGATCTTGTACCTATCCTCACTTTTTATCAACGTTACCCTGGCTACCAATTTCTTTTCACAGAGTAATTATTATTGTTACTCTTTTCTTTAGGTAATCTGTTATACCATAAAGTCACCACCACACTAGATGAAGGCGTACGATGGGGTGAGGTTTGCATACCGGCCATCCTCATTGCAGGTTTAAGGGTTTTTTTTTCAGTCGTAATGGAAAATTGTGGGATCGTCCCCAATCCCTGCATCATAGACTGCACATTACACAAACAAAAATACACTTATCACACACAGAACTTAGTTACACAATTTGCAGACAGATGGCAACTCTTCCCTATAAGACTACGATAGACCTAGCAAACCAATAGTCTACTGATGAATATGCTTTCAAAATAAACACAAGCCTCTGGAAAGAGAAAGTGCTAGCACTGACCCACTGAAGTTACAAAGACCATAAAACATTATGATAGTGTGAGACCATTCAAGGGTAAGTCATTACTGATCATGATCAAACACAAATTCTTCACAGGTTTGCCGCCGGATGATATTTTCAAGTCACAAGCTTTCGGCAGCTTGCACTGCCACCATCATCGGGTCCATTGTACATAACAGAACAACAAGAGTTCTTGTTGTTCTGTTATGTACAATGGACCCGATGATGGCAGCAGTGCAAGCTGCCAAAAGCTTGTCATTTGAAAATATCATCCGGCGGCAAACCTGTGAAGAATTTGTGTCAAAGATATGCCGGGAAAGCCTTGTTTCTCGTGATCAAACGTATGACCAAGTAGCAATTTCTCTGTATCACCACTGTTATATTACAAAATTTTTGTTTTAAATTCTTTCTCTGCCAAGGTAAACTTGGTAATTTATTTGATTTTTTGATTCCCTGTTCCAAATAAATTAAGGAGTGTTGGTAGAAACTCCCTTTACACATTCTGCTTCTGATTCGTGGTTTGATATCAGTCCAGGGCTCGTCACCAGCCTATGCCTTATCAGCTTACACACACGCCTACCACTCTACACCCTGTCAAACAATTATTCCATTCTCAGCTCCTTTATCATATCAATTACTGATTGTGTTCTACAGCAATTTCCAGAAAAAAATCTTGTATTTTTATTTTATTTTTTACTTATTACTATATGCTTCGCCGACGTCGGGGTCATTAGAGGCGGGATTGGACTGAGGACAAAGAACGGCAAGGAATTCGGAAGCATCCCGGCATTTGCCATGAGTGACTTGGGGAAACCATGGAAAAACCAAATCTAGATGTCTGGACCGGGATTCGAACCGACGTCCTCCCGAATGCGAGGCCAAAGTGTTAACTGCTCACCCACCACACCTTGTGAAATCTTGTAACCCTGCTCTTCATCCTGTCGAATTTCTGACCCGGACAGCAGGTAATCCCTGGCATTTAAAGTTCTAACAAACCAACCACACTGTGTTGTTAAAACTTTATTTTAAATATGCACCCTGTAGCATAAAAACAAATGCAACTGAGCTGCAGCTTGGGCAGTGTGTGTATGTGTGTGTGTGTGTTTTGTTCCTGGCAGAAGTTTATCATCGCTCCTGTCAAAATTCGTTGGAGATTATTGAATATGATGCGTCAAGTAAATGCACAGTAACGCGGGCTCGAAAAATCCAAAAGGGCGAGATTTTAACATCTTCACCACATGAAGAATGTGGAGAGATGGCGCAAGTCAAGGCAGTAAAAAGACTGAAGTGAAAAATAAAAAGGTAAAAGCAATATAAAGATGTTTAATACAAAGAAAAGTATTCAAAGTCTTTCCAAAGCAAATCAAGTAAAACAGACCGCACGAGGACAAACTTTTGAAGAAGACTGGATTCAGTGCTGTGATTCAAAGACAGGGCTCATGAAGACTGTGTTTATATATTCTTCAGACAGCCATTGTTATTGTGATTTTTGTAAGGCTGACTATTACCCCATTATTTATTACTGTATCCAGGGCTAGCCGACAACTTTAGTGTTGCCAGAAATTAAAGCGAAAGTGTTTTCAATTTAATTCGTTGAACAAGATTTTATGATTACTAACTTATAATCGATATGTTTAATTTAATTGCAATGGAGTGCGTGCTCCGGTGGCAATTTCCCTACACACCCATCTTGCCCCCCCCCTTTCCTGCACCTTCCTACATTTGCCCTCTACAAATTTCAACTTTAAATTCTTTCAACGTTTTTGGTAAATTATTCATCATTTCTCTTGGTAACTTGTTCCAATCCCTGACACCCTTACCTAAAAAAAGAGAATCTTCCCACACTCTTGTGCCTGAAATCGAGTGCCAGCTTGTAGTCATGGTCATCTTTTCCCTTCCATGCACTACTTTTCATACCTATTGCAATATCTTTCCATGCCTCATCACCAGTATATGCCTTGTACACTCCCATGACCCTCTTCATCCTCCTCCTGTCTTCCAATGAATCCCAGTAATTTTCAGAAACAAATCTTGCAGCCCTTTTATTCACCCCCTCCAACTCCTGTATCTTTTTCGTCTCTTTCTCTCACTTTCTCTTTGCATCCCAATTATTTGCCGAGGTATTTAAATTTAATTCCTTCAACAAGTAATTCACCTCCACAGCTTATCATTCAAAATATTTTATTTGAAAAGAGAGTCTATGTCTGTGTGTTGGTGAGACTTAGTCTTCAGGTGTGTTCAAGCAGAAAGTTGTTCGAAGCACAGTAACTGAGGATGGTGGATTAGTGGCTTCGCCAGGGCCTGGGATTTGGGAGAAAGCAATTTAAAATCCCTACCTGTCAATCCCAGTTTCCTTTTCCGCGGTTTCCTGAAATCACCCAAGGGGATGCTGAGATGGTCATCAAAATGTCCTAGCCGAACTCTTGAACGTCCGTCAATCTAACGACTTCGACAGCTGGGAGTGCCGCAAACAAAATTCCTGAAGATGGGGGAGTGTGCTGTCGAAACGTTGTGTTTGAAGGAAACTATCCTGCTGTACAATGTTATGAGGTATGCCGTAGATTTAACCTCTTTTTTTTTCTAGCGTAAAATTGGGGACAGATATATGATGTAGTGAAAGCTGGTACTAGGTACTTGATTTGTCGGGCCATTGAGTCGTGTGAGAACGAAGCCGAGCGATTGAGCGTCGGATGTAGTGAATCATCAATTGAGCCCGGCTGGCTTTTGTACGTTGCATTGAGGTCGTTAAGACGGCCACAGATTGGAAGCAGAGTCGGCGACCCCTGAAGCGGGGTTCTGGTTCTTCCTGCGCGCTAGAAAAGCACCCCCGACAATAGTCTAGCTACTGAAACAATCCTCACTACTCAACGTAATCTCCCTCCACGCCACGCTGATATTGCTGATCCTAACGCTTCTTTGGCGGTAGTACGCGAGAAATTGATGATTTAATAATCTCGCTGTCTGGTTCGTAAATTTTGCTCGTGGGAGCTGGAAGTCTGCAAAACAAGGGTTTATCGGAAAGTAGACGACATGATAACTCACACGAAATGTCGTCTCACTTGCCTTATTTATGGCCGGATTAATGTTCAGTTATCTTGCCGTCAGTCCTCGGCTAAATGTTTTCTCTGTTTTAACTCGGTGTATCATCATGATAGTCGAGTCATATTCAGCGCTGGATCTAGGAATTTTCCGAGCCGGTCCAAAAATCCTACAGCCCCAGTACCAGTTTCTGAAAGGTTACCAAAGTGGTGCAGTCCTCCATTTTTGTTTTATTTTTTTTTTTTTTTTTTTTTTTTTTTTTTTTTTTTTTTTTTTTTTTTTTTTTTTTTTTTTTTTTAGAAACACCGTCTATATTCCGATTTTTTCAAGCGGCATTTATGGTGCAATACACAGTGGATATCAGCAGATCGAATCGTGAAATCGCGACAAGATTTCGGAGCAATGGACCCATCGAGCGACATCTGACATTAATATCCCTGCAGCATCACCTAGCGAGTGAGTCGGCAGGGCTATTTCGACTCAGTAGTAGAGGCGGATAGTGTCCGTTAGGCAAATGTTGACTAGGCCATAGATCGGGGAACGACAGATAGGGGCGGCCTTGGCGGACAGGAAATGTCCCGCATCAGTCAACTTAGACGGAACGCACGTGCCTACAGAGAAGCTTCTTGATGGCCCTCGCGGTGCAGGGGTCGCCGGTTCGACTCCGGCCTCGGACATGGGTGGTTTTAATTAAACGTTGTGTTTGTCTTGTATTGTCTTGGTCCAAAATTACATGAGTAATGCTTGATACAATAGTTTTTTTTTTTTTTTTTTTTTTTTTTTTTTTTTTTTTTTTTTTTAAATAGCGAACACTGGAGATCGATTAGATTGATCACCGCCTCTTCATCTATGGGTCCAATGCGAGAGGCACACACTTTAGCGCATTCCTGGAGGGACAGCCGAGATACTGCCATTTTCCCTCAACCTTTCATTTTCTTTCTCATTCGCTGATCGCCGGCGATTTTCTTAAAGTAACATCGTTCCTTGATGAGCACGTGACCTCCAGGATGAGCGGTCAAGGGCAGAGGTTTCCCAATACTCATGTTTAATGTGGCACATCTTCGGGCTAGCCTCGATAATCTCATTAAATCGCCTCCTCTGTCCACCAACACCGCGTCCACACACACACACCAGAGCATTTACTGCTTGTTTCGTTTTTAAGCAGTTTAAGATAGAAGGTTTTGTCGTAGACATTTCCTTCAACTTTGCATTAGGGAAACCTTTACTTTTGGTGTGTCATTTCTTTTGCTCTGTGTTTTATTTAATTACTTGTTAACACCGCGTCCACCCCTCATCAGCTCTGTTTTAGGAACGCGACTATTGGACATTCCGACCACGTGACCGGCCCATCGCAGCTATTGTTTTGTAATGATGCTAGAGGACTGGGCTTCTTCAAGGACACTGATATTGGCGCGTCTATCCTGCCATGTTATTTGAAGGATTCTTCCCAGACATCTTTGATTGTATTGTTACAGCGTCTGTAGCATGTCCAACATTCAGATCCCTTAAGTAAGGGGGGAATAATAACAGCATTGTACACAAGGGGGCGTCCATAAATTACGTGAGGTGAAATGGGGGGGGGGGTCTACGGAAATCTCACGTGAGGTTTTGGAACAATTGTAGGACTGTAGAGCTAAAAAAAAATGTCTAAAGAATATGAGAAAGTCGATTTTAGGGGGGTATTTCGTCGAAAAGTGGGGGTGTAACCGGCTTTCCGGAGGGTGAGACCTAAAAAAATAGTCTCAAAACGTTGCCAGGGCGATTTCTAGGGGGTGGGGGGGTCTCATGAACCAGATCTCACCCGAGGTGGGGGGGGGGGGGCACGGGAGGATCCAGGATTTTGGTTTGGGGGGGGGGACTTGACTGAAATTTGGTTCAGAGGGCTTGCCTTCAATGGATTTTGGTTTTGGGGGGGGGGGCTTGAGTCGGCCGTTAGGGTAGTCTTTATAGCCTTCTCGGGCCTCAAATCCGTAGAGCTAAAAAAAAAAGTCTCCATAATTACAGTGTCGGGGGTGGACCTAGATGCTTTTGGGGGGGGGGAGCTTGAGCCCCCTGGATCCGCCCCTGGGGGGGGTAGACCAGATTTAACGAAGTCTCACCAGAAGGGGGAGGGGGGTTCCGGAAATCCGGAAAAACACCTCACGTAATTTATGGATGCTCCACAAGGATCTTACTTTGAGTACTGACGTCATGATTGGAACCAGTTGAGTGGTTGCTGAGTCAATAATCATTAGAAATGGAAACAGCTTATAATTACACTTGTGTGAAACATACACCTCAGTGGCCATTTCCAAAGATAAGTACATACTTTCCCATTTCTTGCTTTTAATCTTCAGCTCTGTGACTAAAATTTCCCCATGAATCTACTTTTGCACTTTACGAAATTTAATATTTCAGCATTTTTGGTAAACTGTTCATCGCATCCTTTGGTGATTTATTCCAGTTCTACATCTACATCTACATCTATACTCTGCAATTCACAATTACTGTGGGTGGCAGAGGGTGCTAAGCACCAATCCTAATTCAGTGCATTCCAATCCCGAACAGAACGACGAAAGAAAGAATACATAAATTTCTCAGTACGGCATCTTATTTATCGAATCTTATCCCTCCTGTCATTGCGACCTAAATAGGTTGGCGGAAGAAGTATTTCGCTGAGCCTTTGTCGGCTGGGAGAATGAGCACAGTTTCAATAGTACTGAGGTTTTTGGAGTGGGAAATGAAGTTGAGGAACGATTTTGAGGACAGTTTATGTGAGGAATTCCTGAAACATAAGAAGGGGGTGGTATTGAGGAAGGAGAGGTGGATGTAGGTTTGAAATGCTCTAGGCAGGGCTCAGTCTCATCATGCCGAATATCACTACCATCCTGGGTGACAAAGTGGTAACACCACTGGAGAGTGCAGCAAAACCCTAAAGAGTCCCAGACCAAAGCGTCATGGTCAAACTTCAGGGTTGGGGAAAATGACAATACCTTAGAGAGTTCTGGCTCCTTTGCCAATAAAAGAAACTCTCGACTTCCATCTTGTGGTCCTGACCACATTTTCCCTTCCATATACCACTGCTAGTTTTTCTACCAATATTCATCCATCTCTTCATTTTTGTCTTCCAATAACTTCCATTGCAGTTCCCGTATTGACTGTGTTCTGCGGTAATTATCGTAAATAAAGCTAGCTGCCCTCCTTGCACTTCTTCCATCTTCAGTATATGTTACCCGAAATGTCGTTTCCATATTACGCCGCCATATTTAAACGATGATCTGATGGATCACTTCTCTGGTACATCCACTCAGGGGCGGATCCAGGATTTTGGTTTGGGGGGGCTTGAGCGGACTTTGGTTTTGGGGAGGGGGGCTTGGCTAGAGTGAATTTTGGTTCAGTGGAGGGGGCTTGAGTGGGGCATGGGTAGTCTTTATAGCTTCCTCGGGTCTCGAATCCGTAGAGCTAAAAAGAAAAAAAAGAGGTCTCCAAAATTACAATGTCGGGATGGACCAAGTTACTTTTCGGGGGGGGGGGGGTTGAGCCCCTTAGCCCCCCCCCTGGATCCGCCCCTGCATCCACTCATCAATCTCTCCAGTAAATGACGGATTTTAAAACCTCTTCTTAACACCTGACCAATGTGTTGTGCCCAGTTGAGCTTCCCAAGTTTTTTAACCGAACAATAAGTATACGCGATATGTGGAAATTATTTCGTGGTGTTAAAAACATTGCCGCCTGTTAATGTTACTAAACACAATTCACACTGAACCACGGTGCAAACTTTGTAGACCCTCTAAAAGAACTCACACCCAACACAGAACATCGCTTTGGATTTTCGGGATCGTCGGGAATATGGCTCCAGAATAGATATATGGTGGATCCCTATGTTTGACGTCACGCATCAAACTTTGATTAGCAACGTCAAAAATTCAAAGGTTTATGGGAACCGGAACAATTAATCTTGTCTGGTTTACAAATGTTACTTTCATTAAATTTCTCTTGTAGTTATGTGTTAATTAAAAAAATCGTGTAAAATATTGCGAGTTCTCTTAATTTTTTTGCATGTATAAGAAAGTCAAAACTTGTCGATAAAAAATATATAATATAAAAAACTGGGGGGGGGGGGGGAGGCCACCAGCTAAACAGAGCCAACAATTAAAATATTTTAATGCTCTCATAACTGAAAAGGTAATATGCCGTACATTTCATTCTTCATTGCGTGTTTTAGATTGTGTTGTTTTTTGATATCATGTTGATTGGTAACGGTCCGGTTATGTACATTTACATTGATCATGTGGTGTTTAGGATATTCTGTTACACAAAACGACAGGCGAGTGTGCTGTTACGGCAGTGTGTGTATCTACTGAGTTCTTAAACCAGGTGTGCGACTGTGTTTTAGGTATGGTTCGCAGCTGGGTGACAAATTTAGCCAAGTAAATGCCTACTTAGGCTACAGTCTGAGATTTTTGCTCAGTTGTCATGACCTTTTGATCTGTTCTGATCAATTCCTTGAGTTTTTTCGTTGTGGGACCTCTTAATTTCGATTTAAAAAAAAATGCATTGCATAGGGTTTAAAAGTGACAGAAAAAGAGTTCTTAGGACAGGTGATACTGGGCGCCCTTAATGACGTGATGTGAAATGGTGGGGGGGGGGTCAACGGAAATCTCAGGTGAGATTTTGGAAATTTGTTTTGGACTGTAGACCAATAAAAAAAAGTCTACAAATGGCGCGAATGTCGATTTTAGGGGGGTATTTCGTCGAAAAGTGGGGGGTGTTACAGACTTTGCAAGGGTGAGACCTAAAAAACAAAAAAGTCTCAAAAAGTTGCGAGGGCGATTTCGAGAGGGGGGGTGAGCTGACGGACCAGATCTCACCAGAAGGGGGGGAGAGGGGGGGGGGGCGTCGGACCTGATTTCACGAAGTCTCACCAAAAAGGGGGGGGGAGAGTCCGGAAATCCGGAAAAACACCTCACGTAATTTATGGATGCCCCTTATCCGCCTGAAACACGAACGTGGCCTGTTTTTGACCCTAAGAACAGAGTTGGAGGGAAAGCGTAAGTGCGATGTTGAAGGAGATACGTTGGGAAGACCTGGAACACCGAAGGCGTTGTTCTCGTCCGAAGATAACTGAAAAATTCAAGAATGACTTATTTCGGAATGACAGCAAACAAATATTACTACCAGCCCAATTTTTTTACAATGAAAAGGAGGACAAAAAATTTAAGAAAAAAGTTCAAGGTAAATAAACGAATTTTTTTTATTAATTCAAACAAAAGTGCACTAATTATGCTTACATGCCTTTTAATTATTTAATTAAACAGATATTTTTCGTGTTCACATTATTTTGCAATAATATATCGGAAATTCTGGAGCAAGAAATATCTTTCATATTGAATTTAACAATAAGTGCTACAGCTAGAATATCTACATTCAATCTTGATTTCTCACTCGTCCAAAATATTGCAGAAAACTAAGGTGTCTCTCTTTGTTATAAGGAATGGAAATACCTTTTTCAATTAATCGTTGAAATGGCATTTCCTCTTTCTTGATTTTTTCCACTTCTCAGTGAAACTAAAAATAAAATATATACCTCCACCAACGATGCAAGCACCTTATGAATAAATAAAATTAATAATTAAAACTAAAACTTCAATAACAGAAGCGATAAAACTTTACTAAATCTGTATTTAAATTAATTTACACTTGTGTTGAAACCAGGGTTGTACAAAATTGAATGAATGAATTAATAAAGCGTGAACCTGAGTATAATATTCACTGAGAAAGAAGTAATGTGAGATACGTGAAGTGCTCCTATGCCCTGCGCATGCGTTTCATAATAGCATCTTTGCGAACTGTACCGTCATATGACGCGTAACAGTCCGGCGAGTAAATCTCTAAATACAGAGATTAACACGTCAGTTTTTGAACATCGAAAAGGAGGACACTTTTCGAGGAAGGACGGAACCTACAAGAGAAGGGCTGTCCTCCCTAAAGGAGGACGATTGGTCACCTTATTTTTACACGAGCGTTTAGGAATTGAATAGAAAGGATTTACCGGGCGACTAAACTTAAAATCCAACAGGAGTAGTTCTCGATAAATCACTTTGGCCATCCAGATCTGGGTTTTCCATTGTTTTCCTGGATCACTCCAGGCGAATGCTGGGATGGTTCCTCACAATAGCCCATGGGTGCCTCCTGCCATATCCCGTATATCCCTTCCAAACCATTACCCTTTCGGATAGGTGCAATGCACCCTCTGCCACACACTTTTAGTGAATCGCGGAGTAATAATAACAATAATAAGAGTACAAGATTTGATTTTTAAATAAAACACGGTTATCTGTAACAAAGTATTGAAGCATTCATTGATTTATAATGTACACATTTGTAAACTATGTATGGAACAACAAACTGTCACAGCTTCGATTGTACACGTGTTCTGTTGTGCCAAAATTTTCAATAATGATTTTGCATAAATGCCGCAGTATTTTCGACACAGGTTTCAATCTCGGCATTTAATGGTTTGGTGTACGTGGGCTTCTTGGCGTAAGCTTGAGACTTTAGAAACGCCACAGGAAAAAGTCCTTAGATGCTAAATAATAAGATCGCGGACGCCATTTCTGGTCACCAAAACGGGTGTGACATAATCAGGAAAAAACTCTTGCAAGGCCGTCAAAGTTGCACGGGCGGTATGGCAAGTGGTTCCGTCCTGCTGAAAACACGTGACTTCAACAGCAATACCTTCCAATTGAGTCATAAAGAACTGGGTTATCATTTTACGATATCGTCCGCCATTTACCGTTATTGCATTACATGCCTCGTTTTCAAACAAAAATGATTTCTCCAATACAGAATGCGCTCCAAGCAATGACACGTTGCATTTATTTCTCCAGAATCATTCGTAAATTTCCTGAGCACCAATTGCGGCAATTTCCCTATTATCGAAACCATCGAGGTGAAAATGAAGATGATTTTGTCCACAAAATCGCTTTCTCTTCTTGTTGTTCAGTGATCGAGTTTGTAATACTCCTCTATATTATTAATTTGTATTACTAATTAAAGTCCACAGGTTTTTTTAGACGGTTTGGCCCTTAAATACCGTCGTTCAACCCACGTACGCGGACAGAGGAGCTACTTAGTTCCATTAAAAGGTTCTTATTATACAAATAAGACGTCTTAACTTCATACAATCAATGATTTGCTATTTTATTGATTAAAGCCCGATTACTGCTCTTAATAACTTTATTTTTACGGGAGACACAAAACTACAGTTGAAAATACACTCGTTCTGTATATTAAGAAACAATCACTGATTCATCTGGCATAATACAAAATATTAGATCGCCGCCACAACTTTGGCGCACGACCTCTCACTCCCGCTCACGGCCAGAGACTCCACACCTCTGCACACACTCAAAACCATAGATGTTAACATCACTTATACTACACTTTTTTTACGTGCTTAGTATCGTCTGTGATTTCCGTGAGCATAAATACAATTGCTTACAATGCATATTCATACATTTATTTTAATATTATAATATATATACATCTAAATATATATTTGGGGATAGTGGATATGCTACAAGTTGGTGAATTCGCTGAGCATAGTCTATTGGCACGAATTCATGAGCCAATTGCATTTTGTATGCATGCAGAGGCAAACATTCAGTGAGAATATGGTGAAAAATGGTTACTGAAAGTTCCAGTTCTTGTACACGATGACGAATCGAAATCACTGGACTCTCGCTAAGGGAGCGTGCATAAACCACGTAACTCCATTTTGGCCTCGTGTGAACCCCCCCTCCCCCTCCACGTAGCCCTACGTAGCTTTTGCCTCTACCTCCCCACCCCCCTCCACGTAGCACGTAGCTTTTTTCCCTTTTGAATCCAGAAGACATTGTGTACTGTTTTCTCTTGGAAGACTATTGTAAATTACATACGGAGGTAATTAACTGAGGGAAATAAATATTCACATGCTGTTGTGAATTCAGTTCCCCATTTTAACTGTGAAAAATGTTATGAAAGGAAAGCTATGTGGCCTGGCTCGGAACCCCCCCCCCCTCCCCCCACGTAGCCCAGCGTAGCCTTACAGCCCCCCCCTCCACCCCCCGGACCGAGCCACTTAGTTTGTGCACACTCCCTAAGTGCTGCGATATTATCTTTCGAACGACCGCCGCGAGTGTTTTAAATCAAAACTGAGCCAGCACTTTCTATTTTTAGATTCTTATTTTCACTGTTTATGAATTTCCTCCGAAAATTGAACGCAGCTTACAAATCGTAAGAAACAATCTTTTACCAATTTGATACTAAAGTTTGATAATAAGGACGTGTTGTTGTATCGAGTAGCGCTCCATGGTTTACTAACTCCTAAGCGTCTCCTATCGATCTGTCACAATTATCGACCTATCGAATCGTATTGACCAAAATGGCGCGCAGTTCAAATCTTGCACTGTGTAGCAGAGCTTCAGGACGGTGGCTGCGAGGTGGAACCAAGTCTCGCGGCAGTTATCTTATCGACAGTATCTTGACGGATGGCTTGATCCAGGTGAGGTGGACTCCGCCCTCGCTGCCGCCTATATATATGTGTGTCGAGCGGCGCTGCCGGACAGTCAACGAGTCAGCAGTCAGCAGTCAACATGGTGAAGGAGTTCGCTGGTATCAAGTACAAGCTGCACTCGCAGCACAAATTTGACGAGTACATGAAAGCCCTTGGTAAGACACTTCATGTCTTTATGATTTGTATTGCGAGCAATTACTGTGAATTACATGCATTAACCTTTATAAGAGGGTAAAAAGAGGATGCGTAACTATTGAGACGTCTTACGTTCGTGGATTATTATTATTTTTTTGTTTGTTCTTGTTTTTGTTTTTTTGTTTGTTGTTTTTTTTTTGTTTTTTTTTGTTGTTTTTTTTGGTTTTTTTTGGTTTGATAATTGATGTGTGAGCGTATCTATACTAATATTATAAATGCGAAAGTAACTCTGTCTGTTTTTAACATTTTCTCGACTAAACCGATCTTGATAAAAAAAAAATTGAGAACGAAATACTATGTACCATTAAGAAGAAAATATAATACTTTTTTTCGGGATGAATTACATATTTTGCTATGAAATTTTGAAAACTAACCCAACGGTGACAGACAGACGGCTAATGTGCGTAAGTAAACGTAATGTTATGTCGGTTGCTCAGGCTTTGTTTCTCTCGCAGTCAGTTTGTGTATGATCTGTTCATAACTTTCATGTACAGTACAATTTGTTACCAACCCCCAAAGGGTATATATTTTAGCAAAGAACAGCAAAACCAAAAAGTGTAAAAAACGGTATTGACTTTAGATGCCCTCAGGAAGTGACGTAATTTTAAACCAAAATCTTCCGGAGGAACTGTGGCAGGTAGTCCCCCTCAATAATCCTCTCCTCCCATACCTTGTTACTATTTTTTTAACATGTTGCAAATTGGTTGTTTTCGTGAGACAGGTTCAGTGCTAGAGTTATATAGTGATGGCTTCCACGTCATATCATCCAGTGTCCGGGATTTTTTGGCACACATTGTACGTAATTTACAGCTTTCTGCATGCAATTCTAGCAATAAAATTGTAAGTACAGTAAAAGTCCGGTTATCCGAATTCCGATTATCCGAGCCGCCGGGTTAACCGAGGAAAATTTTTGAAATGTAATAGGGAGCTTTTACGAAGATATGGAATATTTTTCCAACTGGAGTGTGTACGATATTAAGCGGGTACTGTAGCGCTTGCGTGTATCTTTTTATTTATTTATTTATTTATTTAATTTAATTGCAATGAGCACACGCTCCGGTGGCAATTTCCCTACACACCCAACTTCCCCCTATCCTGCACCCACCTACATTTGCCCTCTACAAATTTCAACTTTAAATTCTTTTAAAGTATCGTCGTAAAAGAAATTATCAGTGAAAATATACAAGGATGGATGACGGACCAAAATCAGCTTATCGATGATGAAATTGTTAATTTGGCTGTCAGCGGACAAGGAGAAGAAGACGAAGAAGATAAAAATGAAACTGTTCCAAAAATTTCTCATGCTGAAGGTTTGAAAAGAATAGAAGCAGCACTTGAGTATATTGAGCAACAGGCTGAAAGCACAGCAGCAGAAGACAATTAAAAACTTTTTTGGCAAGTGAACGTAATTAATATACAAAAAACAACTTTATTGCCTCACAAATTAGTTTTACACTATAAATTGTATTATTTCAGTTTGAATACGTTTTTTGATTCATTGTACCCTCTTTCCTTGACCTCCGGTTATCCGAGTGTTTAGTTATCCGAGGTGGTACCGGTCCCGTTTACCTCGGCTAATCGGACCGAGCGTGGTGGTGTAACGGTTAGCGTTCTGATCCCGGATTCGGGAGGACGGCGATTCGAATCCCCGTCCGGGCATCCAGATTTTGGTTTTCCATGGTTTCCCAAATCACTCCAGGCAAATACCGGGATGTTTCCTTCAAAAGGCCATGGCCGAATTCCTTCCCATTCCTTTGCCCCCATCCTTTCCCGTCTCTAAAGACCTCGCTGTTTAGAGACGTTAAGCAGTTAAAAAAATAAAAAAAAATAAAAAATCGGATAATCGGACTTCTACTGTATTCGGATCCGAAGTTGTGAATAAGAGCTAGTTTTCTTTGTACAATTTAAGCAATTTCCCGAAGACTGCAGAGAAAAGCTGAAATTTCGTTGCGTAGACGCGATGTATAGTCTCTTGTTAACTGTCGTATTTTTGTACAACAAGGTTCACGGCTGCCTGGTTAGAAAATCACAAATCTCTTCTGGCTCTTAACCCGATCTTCACATCTGGCGTTTCGTGTCCTGCTCATGTGAAGGGATTGATTGATTGATAGCATCTATAATGTGCAGAGAAGAGCCGCCCGTTTGCTACAGTCCTTCTGAAAGTGTCACAAATTGATACGGAAATTAGGCTGGAATTCTCTGGCAGACAGATAACGTATTTATCATATACATTTTTTTGAATAACATGGGAACAACTCCTATTAATTATGAACGCATTAAAATACTTTTGCCACTAAAGTACTTGGGTAGGAATGTTTGGACAGATGACGATTATCTCTTACTCAGTGACTCAGACTTGGTGCTTTCTTCTGAAATTTTAGCTCCGATGGTTTCGCGTTGTTTTCACATATACGTAAATATATGTTCAGTGTTGTTTGCACTGTGAATGAATGAAAGCTGAAGGGAGGGAGGGCCTTCTCATCCGAAAGTCACTTCGACAACTGAGATAGTTTAAGAAGCGTCCCAGAACAAGTTTCCGTTCAAGAAAGGTACTGCAGATTCTGTGAATAGAATGTAAATGGGACTGCTATTGTAGTGAAATTACTTACTCCAAAAGTTTCTGTTTACAAAGTTTTGCATTTAAGGGTGCCGGGAAATTATTTTTAAAATTACCAATACTAACTTCGTGGCAACTTTTTTGCATTCGGTAATCTAAGCTTCTCTACAAAAAATAGCTGGAGAGTAAAGAAAGGAAAATACATAGAAAAAGTTTACGCCAGAGATAAATTTAAAAGAAAAATTAATATTTATACAGGGTGTTACAAAAAGGTACGGCCAAACTTTCAGGAAACATTCTTTACACACAAACAAAGAAAATATGTTATGTGGACATGTGTCCGGAACGCTTACTTTCCATGTTAGAGCTCATTTTATTACTTCTCTTCAAATCACATTGAACATGGAATGGAAACACACAGCAACAGAACGCAACAGCGTGACTTCAAACACTTTGTTACAGGAAATGTTCAAAATGTCCTCCGTTAGCGAGGATACATGCATCCACCCTCCGTCGCATGGAATCCCTGATGCGCTGATGCAGCCCTGGAGAATGGCGTATTGTATCACAGCCGTCCACAATATGAGCTCTAACATGGAAAGTAAGCGTTTCCGGACACATGTCCACATAACATATTTTCTTTGTTTGTGTGTGAGGAATGTTTCCTGAAAGTTTGGCCGTACCTTTTTGTAACACCCTGTATATAACATAAAAAATTACAGGAATAACAAGAAAAGCGAGACTAAACTTAAGGAGCTACATTTGAGACATCACCTATCCGAAAATACAAGGTTTTTTTTCAGCAATGACTGAACTTCGTAGCAGCAAATCACATACCCGATCTACGCTATTCAAACCTCGCTGCGTTCTGCTCAGCACGGTAAACCAAACTTTCTTCTTCTTTTCTCTAAGAGCAACCGTTATCCAATTTCGTCCATGCCAAAAGAACAAAATATAATTCTCTCATAAAAACTATGACTATTAAATCCTAGCTCAATCTAAAAACTATTTCTGTTGTGTCACATAGCCCCTACGCTACCGAGGCTATCTACTATATGTACTCCTAGGTTAAAACCGTTGCATGAGCGGCCAAATTTTAAATAAATAATAATAATATTGAATTCTGTGTGTTAATGCATACACGAGCAAGAAGTGAAACTTTTGTGGGCCATACATACTTTTTTCTGTGTGTATTTTTTGATGTTTCCTTCGCTCTGGAATGGACGAACAATAAACATTATCTTTCTTGCATTTGTACGGGAAATAGGAACAGCATCCAAGTTACTATCGTAAACAAATGAAAATTATCAAACGGTTAAAGGGCACGACGTTAAATTATAGCGTTTACATAAAGCCTTAGTCTGTATTTTGTGTTTAGAGTTTTTATATCGGAGACTTTTACTAAAATAAAATTTTGTCATGTAGTAAGACATGGTGTGAGTGAGCTCTCTGTAGTTGCGGGATTGTCCTTTCGCTCCTCGGCACGCTGAATATAGACAGTTAATTAACAAAAATGATGGCGGTCGGAGTTGCCAGAAGAAGCAAAACTTTTTTCGCGATGTGTGCAGAGTTCTTAACAAAAAGGATCTGCATTATCGTATAAAACTGCGAAGGGAGTGTTTGTGAATAGTTTCTGGTGTGACAGCTTATCTTGATGCAAAACTCCCACATTTCCCATCACTAGCATTTCCCTTCCTTGCCTACCTTGCATTTCTCGCATAGCTTCACCGTCTCTGTACTTACAGATTTCTGTTTTATTTAAAAGTACAAAACTGTAGATAATTATCCATTTTACCACGATTCCTGAAGATAAGTATACTCACCTATATCAAATCTGCGAAACTGTACCTTTTGTGAAGCAACACTAATTTCAAAAAAAAAAAGTTTTTTGTTTCTATATTTTAGTTATACGTCAAGTTATAAAGCGATAGATTTTGTTTCTTCTGCAATTCTCTTGATAACAGCTAATTGCATTGTCATGTAACTCATTATCTTGTTGATCTACCTGAAAGTTATCTCCTCTTGACGAATGACTGGCTGTAATTATTATCGATACCTTGAATTTCTCTTTGTGTTCGTATGTGCCATATGGACGAATCAGGTTTCGCCACATCTTAGACGTTGGACCAGTTTTTTTTCGTTGATCGGCCATTGCATTAGATACCTTCCGGTGACTATATTCGGTGGAGAACTTTAAAATTATTCATGGAAGAGGCAAATATCGTCTCTACAGCTGTGGTACCTTTGGTGTTACTCCTTAAAAGAAAGCGGAAACTCTGATAGCAAATCTAATTTTCTTTTCCAGTAAAATGCTGTCAGCACAACTTTAAATTAAAATGAGGGGCAGGGTCGCATTTGGGATCTGTAGGAACCTAGGTGATAAGTGTGGTGCGGGCTCTTATATATATATATATATACAGACAAGTCACATTAATGTGACCACCTCTAAAAAACCAGAATAACCACCTTTGGCAGAGCGGACCGCTGCGAGAGTCAATTAGGTTTCTGAAGGTGTTCACTGGGATGTTGAGCCATGCCGACTCCAGTGCCGTGGCCAGCTGCGCTAGATTACGCGGTTGAGGATCCATGGCGCGAACAACCCGATCGAGGTGGTCCCACAGATTCTCGATTGGGTTTAAATCCGGTGAGTTTGCTGGCCAGGGGAGTAAGGTAAACTCATCCTGGTGCTCTTCGAACCACGCACATACACTGCGAGCTGTATGACACCTCGCATTGTCCTGCTGGTAGATGCCATAATTCTGAGGAAAAATTATTCGCATGTAGTGGTGGACATTGTCCGCAAGGACAGATACGTACTAGTGCTGATCCATCGTGCCTTCCACAATGATGAGTTCATCCAGTGAATGCCAGGAAAACATACCCCATACCATAAGGCTCCCTCCTCCACCCTGGATCCTTCCGGCAATTGTTGCAGGGTGTTTGCTTTCAGACGTTTCACGCCGTATGCGCCAACGTTAATCTGTCCGATGGAGCATAAAACGTGATTCATCGGAAAAAGCCACCTGTCGCCACTCTGTGAACGTCCAGTTGCGGTACTGGCGTGCAGATTCCAGCCTTCATCGCCGATGAACAGCAGTCAGCATACTGTAGGTGCATTAACCAGGCGTCTGCTGCGGAGGCCCATGCAAAGCAACGTTCGCTGAACCGTTGTTGAGGATACACTCTTGGTAGCCCCTTGGTTCATCTGGGCGGTCAGTTGCTCAACAGTTGCACGTCTATTTGCCCGAACGCATCTCCGTAGCATTCGTTCGCCTCTGTCATCTATAGTCCGTGGTGCATCACATGTTCCACGCCGCTGATTTTGAATAGTGCCATTTTGCCAAGCACGGTATACTTTCACCACGGCGGCACGTGAACAGTTCTCAAAATTAGCCGTTTCCGAAATGCTTCCACCCTTGGCCCGAAAGTCAATAATCAAGCCCTTTTGGACGTCGGATAAATCGCTACGTTTCTGCATTACGCCAACGATTAAAATGCTTTCCGATGCCCTAGGACATCCTTTATATACACTCCACTGTAATGTGCTGCTACCTGCCTTCTGTGATTGGTTATTTCACGTTGACGTCGAAAGTAGGTGGTGGTCACATTAATGTGACTGGTCTGTGTATATACATATGCAGATTACTTGTTTTTATACCTTTTAATGCAAAATAGTAATGCTAGTAAAAATATACGAGGTACAGAAGTAGAAACTGAAACGTTTTAGCAATAATATGAAAGAGGAGACCTACATATTAAGATAAAACAAATAAAAGAAGATTAATATCACCAAAGTACTCAATAGAGAAGGATTGAAAACGCAATATTGATTATTCGCACACGTATGTCAACCCGAAGACAGCGACTAAGTCGTTCTTAGACAGCGACTCTACTGATCAGAGTCTTCCCACGCCACACCAAGCCATCGAGATTCCTGGACCGAGCGTGGTGGTGTAACGGTTAGCGTTCTGGCCTCGCATTCGGGAGGACGGCGGTTCGAATCCCCGTCCGGGCATCCAGATTTGGGTTTTCCATGGTTTCCCAAATCACTCCAGACAAATGCCGGGATGCTTCCTTCAAAAGGCCATGGCCGAATTCCTTCCCATTCCTTGCCCCCCATCCTTTCCTGTCTCTAAAGACCTCGTTGTTAAGAGACGTTAAGCAGTTTTTAAAAAAAAAAAGAGAGAGAGAGAGAGAGAGAGTCCTGAATGCTGAAATAAAGTTTTAAATGAAATAAAAGGATTTGAAACAACAAATTAAATAAAAACGAACTAAAAAATAGATTATTGATTTCTAAATACTCCCATTTCAATTATAACGAGTGTATTTTTATTTTTTTATAAATGCTTACTTTCAAACAAAACACTAAAACTTGGACATCACACCGCTACTAGCTGTTTATACTGTGTACACAATGAATTTATCTTACCTAACCTTTCGGACATGAAAGCTGGGTGTATTTGGTTTGTATTGCAGGTGTACGACAGTGACTTCAATCTGCATTCGTACGCCCCGACCAAGGTATAGTGCAACCTTATGGTACAAGGGTTATAAGTCCTCATCGTTGAGCAGTAAAGTTGTCACTTTTTAGTACAGGTGCACTGAAATGTTACTTTACAGTACACCCGTACTTCAAAGGGTTGAACTGCGCATGCGCGAACATTATTTTCGGTTTTCACGAGCATTTTAGGACTTTCGGTGCTAAAACCGTTGCGGAAATAGGTTAGTAGGGGGCCATCCACAAATTACGTCACACGAATTTCATGATTTTTGGACCCCTCCCTCCCCCCATGTCACAGGTTGTCACATTTGTGGGACTCACCATCCTCTGGTGTGACGTCACATATTTTGCAATTTTAAATTTATAAATTAAAACAGCATTTCCAAAATTATTTATGTATTTCTAGTTAAAAAATCATATCAACAATAAATCGAACATTTAAGAAAATATAAAAAAAACCATAAAAATCGAATTAATGATACAAAATTGAGTCATCATGTGTCCATGGATTTTGAACCCATTCCTTGATACTGTTTATTATTGGCATAATAGTCACTTCATTCTTGATTTCGATAGTGTTGGCAACATTGGATGTGTCAACATCATCTTCTTCTTCCGCCACGAGTCAAAAAGTGATACAAATTATGCATGTGATGTCACTAAGTTTATGACGCGTCCCCCCCTTGTCACACGATGTCACACTTTGTTGACACCCTCAAGGTGTGACGTAATTTATGGATGGTCCCTTACATTATTTGCACGTGGTGCAGGCCCTGTTGAGGTGCTGGCCCTTAAGTTACACCCTAGGTAGCCGAGGGCCCTAATAAGGGGTTCGTTTTCATTTCCTTGTAGGTGGTATTTTTTTAATTTTTTTTTTTTTTTTTTTTTTTTTAATTTTTTTTTTAACACTTTTTAGCGGCAATGTATGTGGTTTAGTTTTCTGATAAAGGGTAACTTTAGCCACATGCTGAGTGTGGGAAGTGTCCGTGTATTACCCAAAATTCGATTCAACTTCAAGTCGACATGATCAACGACGTAATTAACGACGTTGTAAACTACTATGCGTTATGAACCCCACGCAAGAGTATCTTGATTCACTTTTCGTTCTCTCCAAATTTACAATATGTCCCTAGTACTTGACTAGCATCTTGTTCATTTGTTTTGCAGAATTTTGAGTATCCTACACGCCTTTTGAAGCAATTCGTACTTGGAGAAAACTGAAACCTCAAATCATCTTTGAGTATATGTTCTCATGTTGTCATTCTCGATAAAGGAGCTGCTGGGAAGGACACATTGGACAGGTAGTAGGGAAAGGGTTCAAAATCCTTCACCTGTTGGAAAGAGTGATGAGGGGATGCACTAGAGAAGTAATGAAATTTGGGGTACAAAACTTTCACTGCTTGAATATGGTGGTGTAGTGTGGGACCCACATTTTGGGTATCAAATACAGGAGTTGGAGGGGTGCAGAGGAGGGCTGCCAGATTTGTCTCTGAAAATTACCGCAAAACACGATCGGTAACTAATAAGATAAAGCAGCTGGAGTGGGATTCATTGGAGGATAGAAGGAAGGTGAAGAGAGTCATGGGAGTGTACAAAGCCTATACTGGTGATGAAGCATGAAAAGATATTGGTGGGAAAATTAAGAGCGGTGCTTGGAAGGGTAAAGATGATGATCACCACAAGCTGGTGATGACTTCAGGCATAAGGGTGTGGGAAAAGTTTCTTTCGTAGGAAAGGGGGTAAGGGACTGGAATAAATTCCCAAGAGAATTGATGAATAATTTACCAAAAACACTGAAAGGATTTAAAGTAAAAATTAGTTGAGGGGTGTGTAGGTAGATTGCCACCGGTTCGTGCGCTATATAGGAATTTTATCAATTATTATTATTCAACGAAATCAATTTGAACAAAATTATCTGATTACCGTTCTTACAATCAATAGATTGGGAGGGAAATCAGTATAATAAAATTTTTATTTCGAACAAATAAAAACTGTTTTGTTTTTGTTTTTTATCTGCTTAACGTCTCTCTAACAGCGAGGTCTTTAGAGACGGGAAAGGATGGGAGGCAAGGAATGGGAAGGAATTCGGCCATGGCCTTTTGAAGGAAGCATCCCGACGTTTGCCTGGAATGATTTGGGAAACCACGGAAAACCCAAATCTGCATGCTCGGACGGGTATTCGAACCGCCGTCCTCCCGAATGCGATGCCAGAACGCTAACCGTTACACCACCACGTTCGGTAAAAAAAACCTGTTTTATTATATAGATATTTAAAGACAGTATTTTGTTGTTGATGACTATTGTCATTAATATTAACTTATATTACTATTTCTTTACTGCATAACAGGTTACGTATTTTATTTTATAACGGAGAAGGTCAGATAGAAATTTTCTGATTGCTCGTGTTTGTGTATGTATCTGTTCTTTATCCCTCGAGATAAGTCTGACTAAATGTACTGACAGGCCATAAAATGCGCTATCGGAGAGACGACAAGAGGAGTGCTCAGTTAAGAAGCATCAATCAACTTGTTATCTGTACGTTATCGTTAGGATACAAACATTTAACGAAGCGTATAGAACTCTATACATGACAGAAGACCCGTGTGAAAATTTCGCGAATAAAATACAATGGATAGTGAGGTTGAATGCTTGTAATATAATAACAAGTAGAACCGCACTTTTGTATCAAATATTAATTTGTTTAGTGTAATAGGTACATATCAAAATACTTACAACATATTACGAAACAGTTAGGAAAATTTAAAACACACTGTATGTACGACAATCTGTCACTAATCTTAACAGAATACAACCAACCTGAACAAAATGCACACAGCATATCAACGTCTCTGTGATATGTGTTGCAGTGCGAATAAAATGTTTACATTGCATTGTATAGCAAAACAAAAATGTTTCCATAACAGAAAAGCTATTTATTGTATAAAAAACAGTTTATTGACAACTCTATGATATCTGCTGCTGAAATCTTGGGCCTTGACTCTGAACTGTCTCATACGCGCGACCTCTTTAACCATCATATTCCTAAAAATTCTATCTTAATTTATGATTTTACCTAATTGGAGACCTTAATCTTTAAAACGATATGTCATTTATCGATTTCGGATAGGAATCGAAGGAGATAGATAGCTCGTAATTATTATTTTTTATTTTTTTAAAAAAAAATAGAAAAATTCCGTTCTTAAAATATGATGTGACCACAGCGGAGACCTTAATCTTTAGAATGATACCTCATATATCTATTTCAGTTAGATATTAAAGGAGATAAATAACTCGTGACACAAAAATGCGTTGTAGAACAACTGATCCTTTTTTCTGTTAAGGTCTGAATTAAAAAAAAAATCTAAATTGTGATTTAACCAAAGCTGAGATATTTCTCTTCATAATACTTTTACATTTAGTGATTTTGGTTAGATATCCAGGGAGATAAATGCCTCGAGACAAGAAAAACGCATTTTAGAAATATTGACATCCTTTAAGGGTCGAATTAGGAAAAATTCCATTCTTAAAATATGATGTGACCACGGTGGAGACCTTAATTTATAATATGATACCTCATCTACCTATATCAATTAGATATCAAGGGAGATAAATTGCTCGTGACCAAAAAGCGCGTTGGAGAAATATTAATACTTTTGCCCTCTAAGGGTCGAATTACAAAAAATTATTTAAAAAAAAATATTATTAGACCAAAGCGGAGACCTTAATTTCTAAAATAATACCTCATTCCTCGATTTATGTTAGATATTAAGGGAGAAAAATAGCTGGTTACAAAAAGAAATACGTTATGGAAATAATGGTAATTTTGCGTTTTAAGGATCGAATTACGAAAAATTTCTTTCTTAAAATATAATGTGACCACGGTGGAGACCTTAATCATTAAAATGATACCTCATTTATCTATATCGGACAGATATGAAGGAAGATAAATAGCCCGTGACACAAAAACGCGTTGCAGAAATACTGATACTTTTACCCTTTAAGGGTGAAATTCAAAAAAAAAATAAAAAAAAAAAAATAAAAAAATAAAATGCCGTTTTAATATCTGATGTAACTATAGCGGAGATCTTAATCTCTAAAATGATACTTCATTTAACGATTTCAGATAGGTATCCAGGGAGATAAATGAGTCGTAACACAAAAAACAGCATTTTAGAAATATTGACGTTTTTGCCCTTTAAGGGTCGAATTCCGAAAAAAATCCTTTTTTTAAATATGATGTGACCAAAGTGGAGACCATAACAATTAAAATGGCACCTCATTCATTGATTTGGGTAAAGTATGAAGGGAGATAATGGCTTGAGAAAAAATACACCTTATAGAATAATATATATGATAATAAGACTGTAACGGGGGGGGGGGGAAATCTTTATTAAAGACATTTTCTCAAAAAAATAGCTTAGCGTTACTATACATACGTGAGCGAGGAGAAAAACTATGAACAGAGAAAAAAGTAACCGTGTTTTTATTTTCTCAGTTTCTTTGCAGGTTGAGGAATAACGAGATTCAATCGAATTTTGATGAGGTTTCGACTAATGTACAACGGTTGTAGGATATACATTTCATTTTGATGTAATGTCAAAAAGTTAATAATGTTTTTAAAAAAATATAGATTTATCGTTGGACGCGATTCACGTAAAGAAATACTGGTCGGATATTAATGAGCTTTCCGGCGGGTAAACTGGCGCATGTTTCATTTTGATTTTACTTGGAAAAGCTGAGGAATGTAAGATAATTTTTCAGTGAATGCGATCAGTGGCGTAGCTAGGTCAACAAGGGCCCCGGTGCAAAAAATTTATTTTGGGCCCTCAGGCCAGATGGGTGACCTTTTCTTTTTTGCTTTGTGTTGCTGGTAAGGGCCCCTGAGTTGTGCTTAGGGGCCCCTGAGCAGTGGTTGGAGGCCCCCCTGAGCAGTGAGGGCCCGTAGTGAGGGCTTCCAGTGTCTCAGGGGCCCCCTTAGACGACTGTAGAGCTAAAAAAAAAAGGTTGTCTTGAAGGCTCGCGGACCCTCTCAACCGCGCTTGGGGGCCCCCTGAGTGTAGGGGCCCCGGTGCACTGCACCGCCTAGCCCCATAGTAGCTACGCCCCCGAATGCGATTAATAATAATAATAATAAAAGACTGGTGGGCGGATTTTGATCGAGTTTCTTTCTTTTTTGTTTTTTTTTTTGCATTTTTTTGTTTTTTGTTTGTTTATTTTGTTGTTTTTTTTGCTTATGGCTTTACGCCTCGATGACATGGAGGTCATTAGAGGCGGAAAAAGACTGGGGGTAAGGAATGGGAAGAAATTAGGCCATGCGTTTTTTGAAGTAACCACAGCATTTGACTGAAGTGATTTAGAAAAATCATGGAAAACCAAATCTTGAGGGTGATTCATGAAGTGGAAAAGGGGAGGGGGCAGATTTGTTAGATCTGGAGCGTTTATCATGAGGGTAGAATATTTGTGTTGGCAGTTATCTGCGAAACGTTTAAATAGTTTAATTTTATCCATAATTCGCTATATTGACGTGACTGTATTAATCAGACAAAAGGTAGAATGAGAAACAGTCTTCAGTCACTAGAATACAACTTTTATTGTATTACACAATGCATTTCGGTCCCTGTGGATCCATCTTCAGGTTACTATGGTATTTACATTTGGTTTTAAATTTTCCTTAAGCAAGATTCGTGCCTAGTAAAGTTTGTTCTGCGCTGAAAAATGATTTCAAGTAAATGACGAGAAAATTATGAGAGAAAATACAAAATATGAAAACATTGTGAAAAACAGAATTGACGAGATGGTGAATAATTGGTAATATATACATATTTATTGCGGAGCACTGTACTAGACACGATATGTATATATTACCAATTATTCACCATCTCGTCAATTCTAGTAAGTTTTTCACAATGTTTTCATATTTTGTATTTTCTCTCATAATTTTCTCGTCACTTACTTGAAATCATTTTTCAGCGCAGAACAAACTTTACTAGGCACGAATCTTGCTTAAGGAAAATTTAAAACCAAATGTAAATACCATAGTAACCTGAAGATGGATCCACAGGGTCCGAAATGCATTGTGTAATACAATAAAAGTTGTATTCTAGTGACTGAAGGCTGTTTCTCATTCTACCTTTTGTCCGTTTAAATAGTATTGTGAGCAATAAGAGTGTTTTTGGCGAAATATGTAGTTAATGAAGAGGAGATTTGGCATCGTGTCAATATTCGCCTTGTAGTGTCTCTCGGGATTTACTACTTTATAAACAAATTTATTAATTATCATAAATAAATGATTGTGGTGGGGTTCTCTTCCGAAGTGGTCCTTCACATTAGTTCAAGTGAAACATAATATATTCAAAAGGAAAATATCGATTTTATTGATCTTTATACACGGAAAGCAAACTTTATTTGACGAAACAATTACTTGAATGGATAAATGGTTGTTCCCTCTCAGGTAGTGGAATTCAAAGTTCATAGGTTCTTTGATTTTGGAGCTCGTTGTGGTCACTCTGTAGGTGATTGCGTACGTAGGAGTTACCGTAGTGTTGAGCAGCGCAGGCCACGCGGAGAGCCGCGTCTAGCCGATGGTTCGTGTTTTCTGCAGGTCCCAGGTAGTCTCGTCAGCTGAGCCAAGGGTGGGCCGAACGTCTGGTGTCTCTCATCTGCGACAGCCGGCGGCTCGTCCTCAACACTGGGGACCTCAGCAATGCGAGCTCTGCTCCGTGGCGAAGATGACCCGCTGTTGTCTTGCCGCGCCGAGCATCAAGTCTCTCTTGCGTCCAGTCCACGCGCCGAATATCGAGTGTCCGTCTCTGTCACTTCGCTCGTCGTCTCGTTGAAGGGTGGGGCGTTCCTTCCTTCATCTCAGATTGGCCGAACATATAACAAGAATAAACAATTTGTTAGCAACCCGCGGGATGAATTCTATTGGCTGGACAAAGCCTCCACCACCAGCATAATTTCATGATAGGTCATCCCCCTCCATATAGCCATAGTCTCTGTCTTCTGATTGGGCTGCACTTCCTACGCATAAACAGTTTCTTGTTAAGTAATGTTTCTTTGCCAGAGACGTCTGCACAGCGTCTGACAGGTCTGGTCCACAACACTTTATCACGGGGTTTTGAAAGAAGTCTTTCATTCGTCGAACATCCAAACAGACTAACTCACAACGTCACACTGTGTCCATTGTTTTAAACAAACCCGCTCTATATCCGAGAGCCTCCCCATCATTTCAGTAAATTAATGACCAAAGCATTAGGAAACACAAAGGAGCCTGTTCCTTTGAATGTCAACCAGACCTCGTTAAATTACCTTCTTTATTACGCACTCTCTTGTCGACAGAATTACAACCATTATCCTTTCTAACACTTGACAAGTAATAATATTAAATATTCCTTACGATATCCTTGTCGGTCGAGAACCACATTCAAATTAAATCAAAAGAACTTAGAAATTAAATACAGTATGGCAATAAAATGACTGAATCTAACAACAACATTTCTTGTTTAATCAATTTAATTGCAATGGAGCACAGGCTCCGGTGGCAATTTCCCTACACACCCATCCTCCCCCTATCCTGCACCCACCTACATTTGCCCTCTACAAATTTTAACTTTAAATTCTTTTAATGTTTTCGGTAAGTTATTCATCATTCCCCTTGGTAACTCATTCCAATTCTTGACACCTTTACCTAAAAAAGAAAATCTTCCCACACCCTTGTGCCTGAAATTGAGTGCCAGCTTGTGGTCATAGTCATCTTTTCCCTTCCATGAACTACTTTTCATACCTACTGCAATATCTTTCCATGCCTCATCGCCAGTATATGCCCTGTACACTCCCATTACCCTCCTCATCCTCCTCCTGTCTTGCAATGAATCCCATTACCTCCTTTATCATATCTGTCACTGATTGCATTCTGCCATAATTTCTTACTGATAAAGAATGAGATTTACAGAATGGGACATCTCAGCCTTGATGATTGCGGTAAATCACCTATAAACTGCAATCAGGAGGTCCAGGATACGAACCTGGTCCCTTTGTATCTCACTGATCCAGTGTTGTTATCGCGCATCCTCACTGGAGGATGGTGACTTGACCTACATTCACATAAAACTCTTATGGTCGTGTCTGAGATTGTGGCCTTCCTGTCTTTGGTTCGTTTTGACCATTACCTTGTAACTCTGACGGATATCGATTCTATAGCCCCGTGTTGTCCTTGACGGTTGTGGTTTTTGTGTTTAGGTGTGGGCGCGATCGAACGCACGGCTGGGCTGGCGTTGAGTCCAGTGATCGAGCTGGAGGTGCTGGACGGTGACCGCTACAGGATGACCTCCAAGACGACCCTCAAGAACACGGAGTTCACCTTCAAGCTGGGTGAGCAGTTCGACGAGGAGACACTGGACGGTCGCAAGGTGAAGTCGACCATCACGCAGGAGGGCCCTAACAAGCTGGTGCACGTGCAGGAGGGGGACAAGCCCACCACCATCATCAGGGAGTTCTCCAAGGACCAGTGCCTCATAGTGAGTACTCTCATAACAAGCAGCCATACATACGTTACGTCACGTGCTAGGAGAGGAGGAGGCAAGTCCACCACGTGACAAGGACGGGAGGAGATCATCATCCGTGACGTCACGTTTTAAGTTCTGTTTAAATCAATTTCTAAGTCTAAACTATCAAAATTTGTCACGTGACAACCCGGAGAGGGGGGGGGGGGACAGGTGTAGAATGGTGTGACAAAGAAAAAGGGGGAGGGGGAGGGAATGGTAAAAAATCCCAGGAAATTCGAAACCTCAGCTTTCATGGCGGATTACAGTAGCAGATCCAGGACGTTGATTTGGGAGATGCTTATCCCCAGAGAGGGTAGACTTCATCAAGGTAAACACTAAAAAAGCATGCAAAATTTTATTTTGCTCATTTAACACATAGCGAGCCTCCTTGGATAACTGTATGAAGGTTGGTAGCATACAGTTATCTGAATGGTGGGGTGTGTAGTGTGAGTGGCACATGGATTAAAAACTTGCCACGTAAACACCTTCTTATAGAAATTTAAAAGTCTACTGAACCTACTTAAAATGCAATAAGTAAGGATAAGTGATAAAATTTGTACTCTGGTAGTACATTACTAAGAAAGTAAGGTGAACCCAGATGCTTTTGTGGGGGTGAGGGTGGGGGGGGGAGAGGAATTTGAGCCCCTTAACCTCTCCTCTGGATCTGGTACTGGGGGGTGGGGGGGTTTCTGTGGATACCCAAAACCACTCCAGCCAAATGTCAGGATCATACCTTTGATTATGGACAAATTCCTTCCTGTCCATTTTCACCAGCACTTTCTCACTCCTAAAGATGACCTCGAGGACAATGAGATGTAAAACCGTAAGCAAAAATTAAAAATAAGCTTCTGATAGTTGGCTAGACATTTGATTACTTTCTTCTCTATTTTCAACTAGAAAAAAGTGTAACAAGTAAACTTGTTTTTCATAACCAATAACTATGAACTTGGTTCATATGTTTTGAATCAGGTTATGTGGGGTGATAGTTCTCAGTAAACATCTTTACTTAAGGATGATAAAATATGGATTTTACTTACACAGAGATTTCCTTGAATTCTTTCGATGGAATTAAAGTCAAATAGCGAGTGCAGATGATTAAAAAGCTTAATAAAAAAGAAAGTACTATACTTTGAATGGAATGTTGCCTAAAATATGAGTAAGTACAATAGTGCTACTGTTGTAATGTTAAGGCTGTCACCTGATATGTTTTTATTTGCTTTACGGCTTGTCAATGTCGAGGTCATTAGAGGCGAGAAAAGGAATGAGAACAATGGAGTAGGAATTTGACCATTGGCTTTTGGAGAAACCATCACATCATTTGCCTGGAGTGATTTTAGGAAACCATGAGAAACCGACTGCGCGTGGTGGGTGAGCGGTTAACGCTCTGGCCTAGCATTTGGGAGGACGCTGGTTCGAATCTTCACTTGGGTGTCTAGATTTGGGTTTGCCGTGATTCCCTCAAAAGACCATGGCTGAATTCCTTGTCTTCAGTCCCAACCCGCTTCTAATGACCTTGGCGTCAGCAAGGCGTAAAGCAATAAGTAAAAAGAAAATGAAAAACCGAAATCTTGATGACCGTACAGGGGTTTGAATGCATGTGCTTCTAACAGCACGCTAGAGTGTTATCACTCACCCACAGGGATCTGTACGCTGGTATGCAAGTTAATTTGTAACAGTTTTATAAACAAAATATACGCTGTTAAGAATCATGGAGAGGTCTCCACCACAATCACTTGCTGTCAGTGTTACCAATGCGAAATGTTCTCTGATAGCTTACCTGTGACAATCTTCATACATGCCTCTAAATGTGAGTCACAGTCAGAGCTATTAGAGTTTTTCCTAATACCACCACCCCTTCAGAACTCCGCAGATGGGAACTAGCCTATCAACATATCCTTGACACCAGACACACCCCTGGCCTAAACCTACGTTAAACCTGTCACTTGCCATCTCTCATTTCATTTTACAGTCGGTTATTTATTTATTTATATATATGTATATATTTAAATTCTTCTATCTCCCTTTATTTTCAATTATAACTTTTTGAATTAAGCTACACAAAGATTATATTGATTTGTTTCACTTTTACCGCTGGTCAAGCCTATCCCCCCCCCCCCCCCCCACTATCCTGCCACTACCGTGTTTTCCGCCTGTGCTTCATTCATGTGGCGGATTGGGATGTGACCACATCTTTCCCCCTGCCATATGTCTCGCCTCCCACATGATTAAGACTAAAGTCGAAATATTGTGCAATTCCTTTGTTTTTGTGTTTTTACGTGTCTCGCCCTCCTGCCTTCATCTGTGGTAAGTGACGGGTTTCTGTTTATTTTCCCGATCCTATCTTATTTTTTGTTAATGTGATTAATTATTTTACTCAAAATGCATTCTTGTATGTTTCAGACACTCAAGATTGGAGACCTGACTGCTACAAGGACCTACAAGGCCCAGTGAAGACTTTGCTTCACTCACTAATTACATCCATGTCTCTGTTTTCACTTCTTCAAATAATATCCTCCTACTGTGTTTTACAATAAAGTGGTTTTCTCCTTTTTTTAACAAAAATAAGTGGCTGTATTTTTTATTATCATTCCACTTCATATTCAGTGTAGAATATCTGTAAGAATTTTTTTTAAATACCATTAATGAAAAATATCCTAAAAATTGATGCAAACCCCATGTTCAAGATGCACAATTCAAAAGAAATTATAAACTGAAACAAAAAAGGGAAACAGTTAATCCCCAACTCAAAATTAAACTTCCAGAAATAATGAAAACAATAGAAATACCTACTCAATGACGTATATTCAGAGAAACATCCGTACATACGATAATAAACATATTTCAGATATAAAGAAATGACCATGTACTCTGATCCAATAATTCTGTCCTGAAACAAATAGAATTTGCCCCAATGCAAAGAAATCCCACAAATGAAATAACTGTCATTTAATATGTCAGAAATGTGATGCAGATTATATTGGCCAAACAGGAAGAAGTTTCTAGACTCGAAATAAGTGTAACTTAAAAGCAATTAATTTTCTTACATAAACATCACTCATTGATATTTTGTCACACATTTCTTGTTTTGCCATTGAAACGTCTCTTTTCACTTCTATTCACTCTTATATAATTTTTACCGTCCTCCGAATCTTGAGATGCCAACCATTTTTGGAAGAATTGTTTCTTTTTTTTTATTAACTTTAATGCTCTGTATCTGGCATATTTTTTTTACAAAAATGTTCCAGTAATCCTGAAGCCTCCGTTTCTATTGTTGAATGGTAGACATGATTGTAGGCCACAATATTGCTGTAATAGCACAATCTCTGTGTTATTATTATCATTGTTGCTGCTGCATTCATACATAACCAAGCCAGTAGATTCAAGCAAAAAGGACATTCCAACCAAATACTAAAATTTTATATATATAGACTGTGTTTCCTACATTTCACATTTTAACTGCCTCTACCTATCACAGATCACTGGTGTTTGTGTGTGGTAGAAGCATGGAGTTTCCTGTCATGCACAATGTTGGCCAAATGCCGATAACTGTGAGGGTGTGGGAGATATGGCGGTTAAATGTGTTTGATGCAGGGAATTTTAATATTTTGACCAAAGACTTGTGTTTCCCTATACTTTTCTTTCATGCCACAACTACACAGCATAAACCATCATAGGGTCACCAATTGTGCACAACGTTGGCCGAATTTCAGTAGCTGTGGGGATGTGGGAGATATGGTGGTTGAAAGTGGTCGATCAGGGATATTTTCATATTTTGACCAAAGACGTGTTGCCACAACTACATAGCACAGATCATTAGTTAAAAATAATTATGATTAGTAATAACCTTAACAAAACATTATCTATGGTACTTAAGAGGATAAACTATGCTTGACCAGGGCACAGGGGAACAAGGAATGGGAACAAATTTGGCCATGGCCTTTGAAAGAACAATCCTGGCAATTGCCTGGAGTGTTATGGGGAAACCATTGAAAACCAAGATGTCCCTAAACCAAAGATGTGTAATGGAAAACATTTCCAAGAAACAATAAAACATCTTTAAAGTATCAGATAAATTGTCTCCCCGACAACCACATTTTCCAGGTGAATGGAAGCTTCTTAGTTGATGGGGTATTCATAGAAAATAGTTTTTCAAAGCTATCAGTTCCAGTACATTTTTTAATCAGAAATATCACACAAAAATCAGCACAAAAAGCAGCAAGTACATGGTGTGTTAAATTCAACCCATAAAAGTGTTCCACAGCAATTAATAAATGGAAATCTCCAGCATAATATTTTAATGTTCCTAAAAATTATTGCTGCTAAGTTGATTGAAGACTCACATCTTCTCCATTAATTTTCAGTAAAAAGACAGTAGGAATTAGAAAAAATATTTACTACAAATATTAATTAGTGGTTTTTCAATGTGTGATAATGATTTTTGATAGATGTATAAGCTCAAATGAAAAAGAAATAAAAGAAAATTAATATGAAATTTTTCAATGAGATGCTCTGAAAAATAACATGAGTTTCACTCTGCCACACATTCTGTAGCCATCTTGGCTGGGCCTTATGGTCTGTAGCACATTGTGCATCTATTAAAAATGGTACTAACCATTTGAAATTGGGATCAACTGTTTTAATGTGTCTTTTTCATGTATCACACCTACATTTTATAGAAAAATCATCACAAATTACATTGAAAATGGGGGAAAGACACCATATACATAGAAGACGTTAATCCAAATTGCATTTTTTTTTTCCACAGTCAAATTTTAATTTTATTGTTATGGAACACCTCCAGTGACAATTTCCCCTCACATCCTTTTTTACATCATTATGTTTTATCTTAAATTATATGGGTGTAAATTCGCCACCCATCTACATTTCCCTTAACAAATTTTAAATTCTTTCACTCATCACCATCATCTGAACATTTTCACTTCCACAGTTCGTCCAGCATATCCTCTTCCCGAGTCTACACTTATTTTGGAAGCCAGGTTCCATCTATTATAGACTTGCTAGGACTGTTGTTTTGATAGGTTATTGGATGTTTTAACGTCTGGTGAAATTTTTCTTTTGTGGGTAAGGGTGTCTGGTATTGTAATAAATTACCAAGACAAGTGGTGAATAATTTACCATCAATTCTGAGAGAATTTAATGTTAAAATGTGTAAATACCAAAATAAATGACTGGAGGAATTTAACAATCAAAGTAAACAGGATAATCAGAAAGTATGAAAGGGGTAACTAGAGAACTAGGGACAGAGTGCTACAGGGTAGTATATTGACCAATGCTATTCGTTATTCCAAGGAATAATTGTGTTGATTGTTTACTATCAGAAATTAGATTGTTTGAAGATTTCATTCATTTCATTTCATTTCATAAAAGGGTCTAAATGGTAGAGGACTGTAAACAGTTGCCGGGTGATCTGGACAGGATATCTAGTTGGGCTGATAAACGTGGGATGAAGATAAATCTAAAGAAGAGTCAGCTTGTTAGATACACAAATAAAAAACTAAAGGTTGATTATGATTATAAGGTGGGGAAAGAATTGCTTATTGAAGACTTGAAATGTAAATATTTTGGCATTACATTGGATAACAAGCTTAACTGGGCAGGACACATTGGACAGGTAGTAGGAAAAGGTTTCAAAATTTTGCACTTGTTTGAGAGAATGATGAGGGGATGTACGAGAGAAGTAAAGGAATTGGGTTACAAAACTTTGGTCAGACCATTGCTTGAATATGGTAGTGTAATATAGGACCCACATTTCGAGTATCTAATACAGGAGTTGGAGAGGGTGCAAAAAAGGGCTGCTAGATTTGTTTCTGGAAATTATCGCAGAATGCAATCAGTAACAGATATGATAAAAGAGTTGGAATGGGATTCATTGCAAGACAGGAGGGGGGTGAAGAGGGTCATGGAAGTGTACAAGGAAGTGTACTAGTGATGAGGAATGGAAAGATATTGGTTTGGGTATGAAAAGTAGTGCATGGAAGGAAAAGATGACCATGACCACAAGCAGGCACTTGATTTCAGGCACAAGAGTGTGGGAAGATTCTCCTTTTTAGGTAAGGGTGTCAGGGATTGTAATAATTTACCAAGGGAAATGATGAATAATTTACCAAAAATGTTGAAAGAATTTAAAGTTAAAACTTGTAAAGGGCAAATGTAGGTGGGTGCAGGAAAGAGGAAAGATAGGTGTTTAGGGAAATTGCCACCAGAACGTGTGCTCCATTGCAATTTGTTGAAATATTAAAATGAAATATTAATATTTAGACAAGAGCATACACTCAATTGCAATTCATTTCAATCAATAACTCGTAATCTATGTGATCGAAATATTTTTCATTGTGAAATATGTGGTATGAGATGGAAATCAGGGACAATCAGAGCATTTAACTGAAAACCACCTAAAACCGCAATCAGGACAACTGGTATGCAGCACCTAGGAGTGGACCCTATGCTTGCTCTACCTCCCAATCCAGTGTCACGGTGCTTCAAGATACTGAGTCTCACTGGCCAGTATTCAATTATTTTAGTATTTTTGGAAAACTATTCAGTACTTCCCTTAGTAATTTATTCCAACCCCTTACTCCCTAACCTTTATCATCTTTTTCTTTCAATGCACTACCTCTAATTCTTCGACCAATATCCGTCCAAGTCTCATTACCAATGTACCCAAAAAAACAGGAATTATTTTTTAAAACTATATATTTTCAATTTTTTTACAAAACAACCTTGCCCCTTGAAAATACTCTCCATTACAACTAATACGTTTATCCCACTGGTGCTTCCACATTTTTTGTAGTCATCTTAAGAAATGGCTGACAGCTCCTCCCTCGTTTTTTTCTTAACCTCTTCAATGTTGTCAAATCGGTGTCCTTTCATGCGTGGAAATAAGAAAAGTCGCAAGTCATTCGACTAAGGTGTGTGGGGCAGCAGAACCATGCCATTTTTAGCCAAAAACTGCTTAACAGAGACAGCTGTGTGTGCAGGTGCATTGTGGTGTTGAAAGAACCAGTCTCCTGTCTGCCACAAATCGAGTCTTTTTTGACAAACACTGTTGCGTAATCTTCTTAAACCTTCCAAGGATTGATTGACGGTCTGATGTGGGGGAACAAACTCTGAAAGAACCACGCACTTGGCATCAAAGGAGCAAATGAGCATTGTTTTGATGTTTGATTTAATATTACGACATTTTTTTGGACGGGGTGACAGTGACGTCTTCGATTGGCTTGACTGTTGGTTTCTTTCTGGGTCGTAGGCATAGCACCATGACTCATCACCAGTAATGACGTTTGGCAGAAAATTTGGATCAATTTCTAGCTGTTGTTTCAAAACACCACATGTTTGAACTCGACAGTCAATTTGATTGTCAGAGCCCAAGATACAAACTTGGCAGCAACCCTTTTTATTCCCAAATCTTCGGTTGAAATTCGCTGAACCGAGCTTCAAGATAACCCACTAACCATCTGCCACTAACCTCTGACAGTTTATCAATTGTCTATCGACGGTATAAGAGCACAAGTTCTCGATTTTTTTTTTTTTTTCCCGTCGATTCGATCAGTTGGACGTCCAGAACGAGGTTTGTCATCAATCGACATGTTGCCATTTTTAAACCGAGCGAACCACTTGTACACTTGAGTCTTTCCTCATAGCATCATTTTTGTAAGATGTTTTCAACTTAAACAATTTCAGCAGCTTTTTTACTGAGTAGAAAACAAAATTTCACAGCTGCATGTTGTTCACTTAAACTTCCAATTGTCCAAAACGAAACAAACAAACAGCGCTAGCAAAAAAAAATCACTGCAGATTAACAGTGAAATGCGGACTACAAAAGTCCGCCCACGGCAATGCTATTCCGGTTATTATTTGGGTACTCCTTCGTATACATTTTGTACACTCCCATGCAGGGCTGCCAGATTGTATAATTGGATACAAAACTTGTATAATTTGGTTACCTCTTGTATCCTGTTTGTATAACAGATTGCCTGGTTAATTGGATACAAAAATGAGCACTTAAAAGTACATTCCAGCACCTTTTTGAAAGTGTTTGCCCTTTGTTTCATTGAGTTGGCAACCCTTCCTGCATATCTATTTCCTTTTTGTTATTCAAAATTTATCAATGTATACATTGTTTACTTTCCGTGGACTTTTTTTGCTCCCAGCACTTTCACTCACGTATGTAATCAATGGATGACCCCTTTGTATAATTGGGTTTCATTCTGTATAATTTCAAAGAGACAGCGGTATAATATAATTTGGCTGTACTGGCAGCGCTGCTCCCATGACTCTTGCTACTCTCCTCCCAATCCAACTCCTCTATCATATCAGTTAATGACAAGGTACTGTTGTAATACACATAAAAAATGTAGCTGTCTTTCTTAGCTCCCACTCCTGTAGTTGATAACTAAAAATATGGGGCAAAGAGAGATATAGGCATAATAATTCCTTGTATGTTTGGCGACGTATTTCTTCTGGTCCAGGTCACCTTCAACGTAACCACAACGAAAACGAAACACTCATTCTGCACGTCAGTGTGTAGTTTCTTGTGGCTTTGGTGAAATTATTTTTCAGGTTCAGGCCTTATTTCAGCATAACCGCCTTAATTTTGAGATACGATATCTCGACAACTAAGCGAGATATTGAAAAATGTTACTCTTCATTTTCGCTTTGTCTCGTCGAATTACATAATAAACCACCCCCAGTTATCCTAGAATCCTTTATTATTATTATTACTATAAAATACTTGCTATATAGTTATTACTCTCACCATAACTTTTTTCATATTTATTTTTTATTCACGAAGAACAATGATACAATTTTTATATACCAATATACCTAAGACTATATTGTGAATCCCACATAAAGTATAATGTGTGGGCTTCAAGTTGTAACTAGCTTATAGATAGATAGATAGATTATGCACCCGGAATCCGCTGAATCTTATTACTAGGTTGTGACATATGCTACTTAAAGGGGATGCGGACGCCGGAGTGACTCAGGATTGGTTGGAAGAAAACTCCCAGCCCCAGACCATCCTCAACACCTGACCTCCAAGGAGCTGGATTACAGGAGTGAGCCACCACTTGGTTCTTATATTATGAATATTTACAGTCAAATTGTGTCTATGGGACAATCCATACATGCTTGTGTATAAACAATAATCAATAGAGCACGTGAGTATTATAAAATCGCAAGTGATACATTGATTATAAAGATTAGTTCCATATGCATGGACATTGTACAAATGCTTAGTAAGAAAGCACATATTAGGACCTACATATATACATGTTGTTTATGATGATGAAAGTGTTTTTGTTCATTTAGAAAGTTATCTAAAAGCCATACAGATATATATTTCTTCATGGTATATTTTGGTTTATTGATAACATCGGAAGGTAATTTATTATAGATTCGTGGACCAAGGCAGCTCGGATGCCTTTGTCCTAGTAGAATGTTCCAGCTAGGGATTTATGCTCGATTTCTTTTATGCATTCTAGTATTTAAGTTTGGTTGGTCACTAGCGTTGAAGACTTTTATATTGGCATGTATGTACATGACAGCTGTTTGAATAAATAGCTGACGGACATTGTTTGTACAGCTCACAGGTTGGAAAAAGTGTATGTTTTTTTTATACATCACTTTCAGAATACAATTTTGGCATCTGTTACCTCAAACAATTTTGTATCGAATATCCTTCCCCATCTGTTTATACCGTATTGGGTGTTAGGACCAACGCGAAATAAACAGTTCTTAATGCTTTGGCTGGGAGAATGTTTTTTATCCTATAGAATACGTACATAACCTTTTGTAGGTTAGCAACTAAATTCGATGCGTGATGATTCCATCTCAAATTACAGTCTATTTCCATGCGTAGATACATAATGGTTTTTGCTTTCCATAGTTTTGTCGCAGTTACATTACGAGTATGTATGACTAGTGTATGTGGGTTTGTGGTGTCAGAGTATGGTGATCCGGTAGTTGTGTTGTTACTGTGTGTGAAAAGCAAACGAATTTGGTCTTGTTTTCAATTATAGTTAGAATATTTTGGTTTAACCATTGCTGAACAGTGTTTAGGGCTTCCTGAGCTGCCTTCTCGAGTTACAGCTGCCTTCTCCAGTTACAGCAGTGACAAATACCAAGTTACAGTTACAACTGTGTCATCAGCATATGAAGTGATTTTTTTGCACTAACTTTAAGATTTGGTTCACAGAGGTCATTTATGGAAACAAGGTACTAGATAACAAGTACTTTAAAAAGGCAAAAAGTATTACCTTACGCAAATGAATGTTTTAAAATTACACCCTCAATGAAATTTTACAGATCGATAATACCGTATTTTGTCCAAATGTAAATACCGGTTACCAATAATCAGTTATTTACAAATATATTTTATTTTAGACACCAGAAAATTATTTTGGATAATTTATTCGCTAGGCAGCTGTCACTTTTCCCTAAAATGAGAGTGGGGAAAGTGAAGAAATCATATCGAATAAATGTAATCAAATTTTAGGAGGTTAGTCTACTATCTGTGTACATATTACGGTGACTCAACGATTACGATTGTTCGTTTAAAAAACAACTGTAGCTCCAATATCTTAGGAATTTTTGGGCACAAAATCATTTAGTAAATCTTGACTCTTTATTTTTCGGCCTACGTCAAAATTGTGGTGTGAAAATGAAGGTAAGAAACTTATTTTCACTAGAATGTAATTAAAACCAGCTGAAATTTCGCACGCAGTATTTCTGATTTGATATCTATACATAAATTGTGTTCTATATCTGATCTGAAAATTTGCAGCGCAAAGTTATATTCAACACGAATTTTTTTAAAAAAACGTAGTCTCTATGCGTTATCATTACGTTCTAGATTTTGATATATAGTTTTTTTTCAGATTTTTTATGCAAGAAAACGGCTCAAGAGGGAATTATCTTTTTGGTCTGCAAATCTGTGAACAAGTTCGTCGTGCAATACTATTTGGGAATATATGTATATTACGTCCGCCAAATATATACAGACGGCCGGCACAAAATTCTCAATAAAGGTTTCATAACATTTCACGCTATGCGAATGCAAAAGGTCAACTTAGTTTTCGGATTTCCGAGTTCAGCGATAATATGATTTATATTGCGTAGCCCATAATGAGAAACATCCATCGGCAGTTCAATCATAAACGTGGCGTCTCAATTTGTTGAGCGATTCTTATGTAACTCGACGAGACAAATAGAACGTAAAGAATATAAGTTTTTGATATTGCACTTAATTCTCGATTTATCGATTGTCAAAACTTAGTTACAGATATAGTTCCGGCAGTTCTATCATTACCGTGGCGCCAAAATCTGATGATGAATTCTTGCAGAACTTGACGAAATAAATCGAAAATAAAGAATAAAATTTTTTGATATCTCGCTTGGTTTTCGAGATATAGCATGTTAAAAATCAGCCATAGGTATAGTTCCGTCTGCTTTTGATGTTTTTTCTTCTGGTCCAGGCCGTATTTCAACCTAACAACAATCACTAGGAATAAAATAAAACACCTATAATGCATTTCCACCATGTAGATATGGTGGTTTTGGTGAAAAAAATTTTTTTGGTCCAGGCCGAATCTCACCCTAACCTCATCATTTTTGAGATACAATATCTCAAGAACTAAGCGAGATATCAAAAAACTTTATTCTTTATTTTCCATTTGTCTCATCGAGTTACGTAAGAATTCATCATCGAATTTGGCTATAGCGAAATTTTTCTTCTGGTCCAGGCCGTATTTCAACCTAACTACGTCAATTTTAAGATACGATATCTCGAGAACCAAGCGAGATATCAAAAAATTTTATTTTTTTATTTTCGATTTGTTTTGTCGAGTTCTATAAGAATCAATCATCATTTTGTGGCGCCACGGTAATGATAGAATCCCCATAGTTCCATGTAGCTTTGACGAAGTTTTTCTTGCGGTCCAGGCTGCATCACAACCTAGCCACAATAGCGAAAAAAAAAACAAAAAAAAAAAACAACCTATCCATTGTACATATCCATTGCATAGCTCCTTTTGGCTTTAGCGATTTTTTTTTCTGGTCCAGGTCGCCTTTAACCTAACTACCTCGATTTTAAAAATCTCGAGAATTAAGCGAGGCATCGAAAAGTTTTATTCTTCACTTTCAATTTGTCTCGTCGAGTTACATAAGGGCATAGGTTCTTGTGGTTGTGTGGACCTGGTGACAGGTTTTTTATTTGCTGCGCATTCCGCCGCTGTCCTATCCGTCTTAACCTAACCTGGTAATCCTAACGGAATATGCGGGACCCATAGTTTAACGTGGAATCCGAACCACGGAAGCATTCTGGCTATTCCACATTACACAGCAAGACTATGCCAGAAGTAAAGGTCGGGTTAAGGGCCTTTGAAAATCGCAACAGAGACGGCCTTCGGACCAGAAACGTATCGATCTTTAAGTAACCAGATCTTTCGTCGAGTTTCTTAAGAAACCATCATCGAATTGGGCGAAATTTTTCTTCTGGTTCAGGCCGAATTTCAATCTAACATCCTAACTTTTGAGATTAAGTAATTCGAGAACTAAGTGAGATAGCAAACAATTTTATTCATCACTTTCGATTTGTCTCGTTGAGTTACATAAGAATCAATCACCAAATTGCGGCACCACGGTTATCCTAGATTCCCAATATATGTATATTATAGCATCCAAATATATACAAATTGCTCAAATTTCACAATAAAATTGCAATTACATAACACGCTAAATGACCTCTAGAAGCCATCTTTGTTTAAATATTTCTACCTCCAACGATACTATGTAATATGTATTTCGTGTAATGAAATACATGCACCTGTTGGGCTGTCATTTTGCGTTAGAGACAATATGGCAGTCAACTTCTTACGATAAAAGGTGATTGTTGGATTTAACAGTTGTGAGGTGTGTTATCATGTAGTTGGCGCTATTAACAACAACAAAATCTCAGCTCAGTCGTTATGGAGTCCGAGAGGTTCCCGGTTCGAATTCCTGTCTCGGCAGAGATTTTCGTAGGCCCTTTACCCGATCTTCTTCGTTGCACAGCTTGCTGTCCAATGCCAACTACGCCAGCACAAAATCAAAATGTGACTGTAAAGTTTTAACAAACATCTTTCCTTCTTGTGTGGAGTGTAGTATGTTAACTTTAAAACAATCAGATTCAAAATCGTGCTTAAGTTATTCCAGATCCAAAGGATAATCTGAGTCTTGTGTAAAGTATAATTTTTTTTTTTTTAACTGCTTAACGTCTCTTAACAGCGAGGTCTTTAGAGCCGGGAAAGGATGAGGGGCAAGGAATGGGAAGGAATTCTGCCATGGCCTTTTGAAGGAATGATCGCGGCGTTTGCCTAGAGTGATTTGGGAAAGCATGGAAAACCCAAATCTCGTTGCCCGGACGGGGATTCGAACCGGCGTCCTCCCAAATGCGAGGCCAGAATGCTAACCGTTACACCACCACGCTCGGTAAAAAGTATAAACTATATATGGGAACAGAATCATGTTTTATATTATATTTTACCTATTGATATAATAAAGTCTTGTGATGGACTCCAGCCTTGCGAAAAGTAGCCGGTGGTTATACCAAGTTCTTAAAACTGCACAGCTCAAACAGCACAGGCTTTAAAATACAAAAGGCATTGAGCAAAGGCAGCAATGACCTATTTGTTCGAAATTTTGGAAAATGTCATTAATTGACATTTGAGGCAGTAACTTTCATGCAATACGCACAACAGAAAATTATAGTGGAACCAGGAAATGCTCTCCTTAGGAAAATTACGTGCCACATTCTATGTCATAATTGTTTTATTTTCAGATAAATATTAGTATATTTCCAAATTAGAATCATGGGATATAAATAATGGGCAGTAATCAGTTGGAATTATATCAAGAGTAATTATCCATTATTTCAAGATAATTTCGGTATTCAAGTTTCATCTGTTAAGACACGATAATTTGTTTAACGAAAAATTTAATTATTGTGAGGGGACCTCATGAAACGGCTATTCCATCTAAGTAGTATTCTTGTTTTTCTTGTTTTCAGCGTAATCTCATATTGATGGTTTGGTTTATTACCGGATTCGTTACTGGTGCAGTCCTGGCTTCTTGGTTGTTTTCCAGGGAAGAAAATTAGCTTCAACCGTGCTGCAGTTATAGCTACCTGTCTGTAGGTGAGGTATCTTTTTTTGTGAATCCCAGTATGTATACAATAACGCTAAGCAAAAGGTTTGACATTTTAGTTTTTCTATTTTGAGCATCGCAGTAAGACCGGAAAATGATGTCCGTATTCGATCTTCCAAAAACAGCGGAAAACCGAAATCAGGATGGATGGGTGGGTGGTCACTCCGGATTTCAAGTCTGATAGTTAACCTCTATGTAGTGGCCGCAACGAGAATTATGCAATTATGTTGCTGGATACAGTGACGGTTTGGGATATACCTTGTGTTAGCATATGTGCAGCATCTTTATCACTACATTTGCTTTGACATAATGATGCGTTATTGTTTCTGACGTTAATGGCAGATGCTAATATCGCAGCTGTCTCACTGCCATCTATATCAGGGAAATCAGACATGAATGACTTCGGATACTATGTTTTTGGTTCTTTTGTGATCTGCCTCTCGTATATCATGATATTTCATATACACTGTTTTGCAGCAGGATGTTGCACTAAAATTTTGAGTCATCTTTGAGGCAACCTGTCTGGCAATAGCTCAAACGTATTTTTGTGTGAATGTACGTGCAGCGTGTGGTGATCACTATGTGTTTTGGATTCCGCGTTGAACTCGGTCTGCTAGCTGGGATATAAAATGACAAAACTCTCCCAATATACCAGATATACCAGCAGAGCCGGATTAAAACAGCGTGGGGCCTGTAGCAAATGTGAAGAAGGCGCCCTTGATTTCATGGTTTTCGCCGTCCAGGGCAGTGGTAGAGCTAAAAAAAAAGTAACCCATCTAGAAGGCGCGAGCCCCCCAGAAAATGCGGGGCCCCCAACTTGATACGTGGCTAATCCGGCACTGGCAATAATTAGGCATTATATACATGTGTAAATCATGTAAATATTACGTAATTTATTAGCCTACCTTATAAAAGATGAGGCAAGTATAGACCCTCTTGTGTAATGCACATTTGCCATCTTTTAGGCATGTTTCGAGACATCTCTCTAAATGGACATTATTACTTGATAGATTTTGTTTTCAATTTCTTGCAACGTCTGATGATTTCCTTCTTACTACAGTACTTTCCCTTAAGCTTTCCCCAAATATAGAAGTCACAAGGGTTTAAATTGAGGTGATATGGCGAAACAAACCAGGGCAGGGGTGGATTCAGGGGAGGGGGGGGGGGGGGCTAGGGGGCTCAAGCCCCCCCAAAAGTATTTAGGTCCGAGAGAACCCCAGTTCCAAAGCCGGTTACACCCCCACTTTTCGACGAAATACCCCCAAAATCGACTTTCGCATTTGTATACTTTTTTTTTAGCTCTACAGTACAACAAAATATTTAAAAAACCTCACGTGAGATCTCCGTTGCCCCCCCCCCTCCCCTTGGTGAGATATCGCCGGTTCCTCCCCCCCATTTCACCTCACGTAATTTATGGACGCCCCCCTAATCCGGTCCCAACACTCAACCATTTCACTGTTATTAGTACTTCAAACACACCTACAAATATAGAAAATAAGAAATCGTCACTTTTCTGGTAATCTTCTACTAAAGCGTTTTCATTGAATGAGATTTTCCACATCAGTGGCAGCTAAGCAAAATCCTAGTCCTATGTTTTTGTGGTTATTATAAGCTACCCTTTGTAGTGGTTTGGTTAATTAGGCTCATTAATGATGCTATGAGCCATTAATGAACTGATTTGGTAGGATTGAACTCACCTCGTGCACCTTAAATGACATAAACATCTTATCTAGAACAGAGTAGCTGAACCATTCAATCACATATTGATGGTGATTGAAGTTTGCGTAGACTATACTACTCAAGAACAAGACTGACATTCCTGGAATACTTATCAAGTTAATAGGTAACACTGGCACTTGGCAGTAGTGTTGTCGCCCCTAATGAGTATATAAAAATTTACAGATTGACAATAGAAAGGATTTTACAATTGAATGTCTAAGCTGCTCATTACTGCAATGTTATTAATCCATTATTCAACATAAATTCGTCTGAAGGACCAATAGTTGAAAGGGCCAAAGGATTTATAAGGAATGCAAAGAGGAGCGAATTAAATAGCCATTGATTGCATCGCTGTATCATATATCCATAAAATCTCCACAACTGTTTAGAATGAGGCTCATCACACAACCATCATACAGTGAATAACTCATACAGCTATTATCTTCAGATTAGAGCACTCTGGAAACTCGAAATCAAGCAACAGTGTAAGAAAACATGTTTTAGAAAGTTGAAATTCTGTGTCAATGTATTTTGCCACATTCATTTCCATGACTAAAGCATTAAATTATGAGTATTTTGAGGTGTAGAATGTGTAGGCTAAAAATTTTGTTTAAATAAATATAGCAACTTTTGTGCCATAGCACCGGAGGAAAAACTTGTTTATCAAAGAAATATCGCTCAGTTTTAAGGATAACTTAAATTTTGTTACCAGCACATATTCATGAAAAGCCACATATAATATGTAAAAGTAGACCCTGTAGTCAAAATAGAAATAGGTTTTTTAGATAAATAAATACGGTAATTTTTGGGAAGAGTAAAGCTACATTATTGAAAGCATATTCAAACGAAAGGAAAAAGTTCACAGATTAAAAATGTGAATTAATTTTTTGATTAATCCAGAATTTAGGGGGTACAAGTGGAATTGTAGCTTTCAAAACTGCAGTTTCCTTGTTGCGTGACGTCAGGAGACTGATGACGTATGATGGACTGGTGCAGAATCAAAGTAATAAGAATGATTTTGAAAGAGAAAGATAAATATTAAGAGCTAGTGATTTTTTTCTAAGATATACTGTGTTTAGCATATTTCAGACCAAGTTGTAGTTAACCAGAAATAAATTCGAGATTTGTTTTCATTACGCCATTATGGTGGGAGAGGAGAAAATTTGCTTAACCGAGTGAAGGGAGAAGGAAAAATATGTCGTTGAGGCAGCAGTTAGGTTCAATTAAATCATATAATTCGCGGATGCATGATACTAATTTAATTAAATGTTTGAAAAAGTACACTTTATTCAGTAAATAATATTTTGCAATTTTTAAACGTTTCTGACCTGTACCTACAAAAGCGGTGGACTGAAACGATTATGCGATATATTTTACCTCCATTCACACATATATGCATTCGTTCACTGACTCATTGCTTCATAGACTTGTGACTCCATGTCCGAGAAGAAAAACCGCTTATGTTCTCACCTAGAGATGTTCAAGTACCCAAACAGTCTTAATTCAATTAAACTGGCATTGAAGTGATAGACATCTTGAGGTCTATTTGGAATTTGGCCAGAGTGTGTACATTTTCTGCCGGAGAACCGCAAACTCCGCAATCAAAGGTTTATGCGTTTAAGTGTCAATGATTTAAAAAAAAATAAAAAATAATTGATTAAATTACAATGGAGCGCATGCTCCGGTGTCAATCTCCCTACACACCCATCCTTCTCCCTTCCTCCTTCAACCCACTTTTGCCCTCAACCAATTTGTTCAAATAGTACTAAATTTTTTAGATTCACTTTATGTTAATTTTACAGACGATTTCATGATACCGTTTCATTTAATGAAATAGTTATGATGATTTGTTCTATGTTTTATTTATAAAACTAATTATCATTTCTATATTGATTATAATTCAGTCATATTTATTTGGATTTTGATGTATATATATATATTTTATAGTGAATCCACTGGGTTTTTATGGAATTGTTGAATAATTTACCAAAAACGGTAAAAGAACTTAAAGATGAAATTAGTAGAGCAAAATAGTTGATAGAAAAGGAGAAAATGGATGTGTAGGGATATTGCCCCGAGAGCAAGTACTCCATTGCAATTAACTGCTAGAGTAAGAATGCGTATAACAAAATTTTATTGAAATTTTTTGATTTTTGTTTTGTTATTGATATAAATATTATACTGAACATTTTCGATTATATACTTTAAGCTAATGACATACTATGCGGATCCGCATCCCGGATTCCGGAACCGCATAGGAAAAAACCGCGTTTGGAGCTAGAGGAAATATAGGTAGAGAAACCGCATGCTCGAGGAGGTTTCCAGCGCGTTCTTCATTCAGTGTCATTTCTGTTTGTTCAGAGAATGGATGTGGCCCACTTCACAAATGTCGCAGTTGTTAGCGCTGCTGAAAGTGAAGGCTTATTGCAGATGCGCCGTAAACGTAGCTATTTTATGCACCCATATAACCGTAGCCCATGTAAGTTTCCTGCTTTTTATGCAAACATTAAGAAGTACAATGATATGTTTTATACGTACTACAGAATGTCATCATTAGATCATCAGCTTGAAGTCCTACGCAGGGCCGCCGTGGCCGGGCGTGCAAGGCGAGCACCGCACGCGGGCGGCATACCGAGGGGAGCGGCAAAACGAGTGATTGTCAGTCGCTGCCCCCAGCGATAGTTGCCACTCCATTGTCGCCCCGACGAAATTTGCAGCGTATTATGTATTTTTTTTTTTTTAGCTCGACAGCTGCTTCGGGCAACAATGGGGGCGGCAAATAATGTTCGAAGGGGCGGCAGTTTTTTCACCCGGTTCGGAAATTTCCTAGATCCACCACTGGCTGTAGTTAGACAGGGGGCGGATAATCGGAATTGCACGCGGGCGCTCAAACAGCTAGCGGCGGGCCTGGTCCTACCTCCTTTCATCAAGAATGGTAATATGTGCAGAGAAAAGGTTGGCCATCACCCTCGGGTAAACGCAATAATTTCTTCAGACATTTTTACACGCGAGAATCCGCGTCCGCGGCTGGTGTGTCACTACCCCTGCTTTCTTTGTTTCCCCCTCCAATTCGCGTCGCCGGCCGGTTGCGGAAATTTTCATTCCGCCGACAGGATGCGGTAGAAAAAAACCGGACGCGTTTTCCGGGTTTCTCTAGTTTGTCATGCCCTGCAAGACAACACACAGGAACCGCAGCTTTTTGCGGTTATGTACCGCATAGTATGTCATTGGACATGTCATTTTCTTTTTACTTGTATTGTGAATGTATTTTAATTCAGTTTTTTTTAAATTGATTTTAGGTTCACGCTGTCAACCTGGGTGTCCACATGCAGGTATTTACATAATATTTTTATACATTATTATTTGTGCAGATTATTATTCTTTAAATACTTTAATTTTTCATATATTATTTGATATTGGTGTTACGCAGGGGCGGATCCAGGCAGGATTTTAGTTTGGGAGGAGCTTGAGCGGACTTTGGTTTGGGGGGGGGCTTGGCTCGAGTGAATTTTGGCTTGGGGGGGGGCTTTAGTTGTACAAAGGGCCTCAAATCCGTAGAGACAAGAAAAAGAAAGCTCTCCAAAATTACAATGTCAGAGGTGGACCTAGATACTTTTGAGGGGACTTGAGCCCCCTAGCTCCCCCCCCCCCTGGATCCGCCACTGGTGTTATGTATATATTATTTACCAAAGGCTTGTATACAAATTGCTTATCAGGTAGGATAATTTTTGCTGGGGAAATATTAAAGCTTCGTAGTGCTGGATTAATACACTATCTAAAGAATTTGTTTGCTGGATATCTTTACTTTAGGAGTTTTCATTTGTACCGCCAGGTCACTAAGTTGTGTAATTATGTGCATTAGCATAACTTTTGTATTCCCACCAGTTAGCCTTGAAATGTATAACCATTTCAAACTATTTAGTTTTTTAGTATAACATAAATAAATCAGAAGATTTATTTTATAACCTGTAATTCACATTTCTCTAGCTTTTTCTAAGCTGCTGATATGATATTAAATTATATTTGACAGTGGAGTAGCTAGGTCAACAAGGGCCCAGTGCAAAAAATTTATTTTGGTCACTCAGACCAGATGGGTGACCTTTGTGTTGCTGGTAGGGACCCCTGAGTTGTGCTTGGGGGCCCCCTGAGCGTATGGGCCCCGATGCACTGCACCGCCTAGCCCCATAGTAGCTACGCCCCTGATATTTGATTTGATTTTTTTTTAAAAAAAGGTAGTAGATCCACTGACTGCTTAGCTTAGCCCTAATAACCGGAATTTATGAATAACTGCCACCTCACTATAACAGGTTGATTCTTTACTCGCACTGAGAGCAGTATCAAGTGGCTCCTTACAACAAAAAGAACCCAAAAATAATGTATATCCTTCAAAAGTCTAATTAAAATAATAGCAAATAAATAATATAAAACAAAAATAATGAATTTAAATAAAATAATCAAATAATCATGCAAAGCTTTCAGAGCAGGAATGGAACATTTCAGAGCACTTGTAAAGGATTTGGAGGGGGATGAAACAATTGTGGTTCTTCAGTCTTTGTCTATAAAACAATTTGTGCAGGGGTATTCATACTGGTTAGCAAAGACTACCTTTCACTAGCATTCATAGATCATGGGTTAGATTTCTGATTAAAATTTAAAAAAAAATCAAGGTGTTAAGTGCTTACTATGTGGGGATTTAAACTTACCAGGTGTCAGATACGGTACAAAAAATATTAATAATACAAGGGAACAGAGATTTGCAAATAGCTTAGTAAGAAAATGAGGCTTTATACAAGTGACAGAGCAGAATGCAAGGGAACACAACATTTTGGATATATTTGTAATAAATAATGATGAAAACTTTGTTGGGTCTCAAGTAAATGAAGTAATAATTGACCGGAACACACTTCTGATGGAAGTAAAGGGATTCAGTAAACAAGTGGCCAAAACTGAAGGGGAACTATTATACTATTATAAAAAAGCACAAATTTCAGAACTGGGGATCTTTGGCAAATAGAAGGAAGCAGCAAGTACTATTGATTAGAAGTGGGAAGAGTTGAAGGAGATAAGAAAAAGTCAGGAGAAAATATTTATTCCAAAACAGAAAGTAAAGAGAACCTACATTCTATAACAAGGAGATGAAGAGGTTAGTTAGAAGAGCACACTACAGAATTAATAGACAGTAAGGCAGTAAATAGTACTTAAAAATCTAAACAACTAATTAACAACAACAAAGAGGGAAGCTAAATAAGGGTTTATGAAGGGTGTCAGCGATTGGAATGAGTTACCAAGAGAAATTATGAATAATTTACCGAAAACTTTGAAAGAATTTAAAGATAAAATTTGTAGAGGGCAAATGTAGGTAGGTGCAGGATAGGGGGAAGATGGGTGTGTAGGGAAATTGCCACCAGAGCCTGTGCTGCATTGCAATTAAATTAAATTAAAGAATATTATTGGTGTAGGGGAACCACTAAAAGATGCAGTTAGAAATTTCTATGGCTATGTTAGAAAACTGAGGGTAAGGGAAAGTAATTAGACATTTGTAGATAAGGATGGAAAAGAAGTTACTCAGCACTAAATGGATAGGTCGGCATGGTATGAAGATAAATGCCAGGAAGAGTCAGCTTATTTGATACACAGATTAAATATTAAAGTTTAATTATTTTATGGGTGGGATTGCTTGTTGAAGGCTTGAAGTATAAATATCTTGGCATAAAGCTCGATAAAAAAACTCAACTGGGGATAGCAAATTGGGCAGGTGGTAGGAAAAAGTTACAAAATTCTTTATTTGCTGGAGTGGGTGATGACAGGGTGTACAGAGAAGTTAGGGAATTGGTTACAAAACTTTGATCAGACCATTGGCTGAATATTGTGGTGTAGTTTGGGATCCATATTTTGGTTATCAAATAAGGAGTTCAGTGGTGGATCCAGGATTTTGGTTTGGGGGGGGGGGTGATCGGATTTCCTTTGGGGGAAGGGGGGCCTTGAGTTGGGCAGAGGTAGTTTGTAGGCTTTATAGTCAAGCCACCCTTAGAGCTATAGAGCTCCAAAATTACGATGTTGAGGGTGGACCTACATACCTTTGGGGGGGGGGACTTAAGCTCCCTAACCCCCCCTCTCCCATGGTTATGCCACTGCAGGAGTTGGAGGGTGTGCAAAGAAGAGCAGCTAGATTTGTTTGTGCAAGTTATCGCAGGACGCAGTCAGTAATTGATATGATAAAGGAGCTGGATTAGGAGTCATTGGAGGAAAGGAAGAGAGTACTGGGAATGTACAGGGCATATGCTGGTGATGGGCTAAGAGGGTTATTGGCCAAATAATTAGGATAGTGCATGGAAGGGAAAAGGCAACCTTGATCACAAACTGGTGCTTGATTTCATGCATAAAGAAGAGGAAAATTTTCTTTTGTTGGTAAGGGTGTCAGGATTGGAACAAATTACCATGAAGTGATGAATAATTTACCAAAAACACTTAAGGAATTTAAAATTAAAATCTGTAAAATTGGAAAAGTAAATGGGAGAAGAATTTAACATTCCTATTATAATAGAAAATTTTTAAAAAATATATAAAAAGGGGCAATTAGATGACTAAGGGAATTGCCCCCAAAGCTTTAGCTTCATCACAATTAAAATTAATAATAATAATAATTTGAAATTTTTAGAGATATTAAGTGACCTGGTTTAATGATATCATTGGGGACTATCATTCTGGGACGGGAGGGAATAAATTAGAGTATAGTTTCCGTATAAGCAGAAATGAGGAAACTACAAAAATTTGAAAGAATTCTCAGGAAATTATGAAGTAACTGAGAAAGCTAAAAAAGTGCAAAGTGTCCAGTGTAGATTATATTACTATAATAGTGTTGACTCTAATGTGATACCTTACCTTTAAATGTTATTGTAGATTGAGTCTGGAGTCTTGCTGCTTACTAGAGGGCTGGAAAAGAGTGATAATAATGGCAGTGAGGGGTTGAAAAGTAGGATTGAAAATTACAGGTCAATAAGTTTGACATCACTGATAGGCAAAATGATGGAGAGAAGTATATGCAATTACATCAGAAATGTCTGTGAGGATAGAAACTGATTTTCAAATCAACAACATGGCTTTAGACAAGGATATTCATATCAGTCTCAGAAGGTGGACTACATGCATGATATTTTGGATGAAGGAGACAGGGAGCCTAATTGAAAGTGTAGTGCTAGATTTTTATGAGGCATTCTACAGAGTTAGCTGTAAAATGGTTTTAAGTAGGTTGAAAAAGTTACTTGTTGGGTAAAGGAATTCTTAAGTGGCAGAAAGCAAAGCATTAGCTTAGGATATGATTTTGTTAAGGGTAAAAACAGTATGTTGTAGTGGTATATAATAATATCAAAACAAGAGAGAAATGAGAGAAGACTGTGGACAGGTGCAGAGTGATCTGTACGGGGTATCTAGCTGGGTAGGTCAATTTGGAGTGAAGATAAATGACAAGAAGAATCAGCTTACTAGGTACACAGATAAATTTCTTTATGATTGTAGGGAGTGGAAGGAATTGCTTTCTAAAGACTTGAAATGAAGATATCTTGGTACAAGATGAAGATATCTTGGTACAAGATTTGATAATAAACTCAACCAGGCAGGACACATTGGGCAGGTGGTAGTAAAATATTACAAATCCTTCATTTACTGCAGAGGGCGATGAGAGGATATACCAGAGAAATGGGTTAGAAAAAATTCGGTCAGACCTTTTTTTGAATGTGGTAGTGTAGTATGGAACCCGTATTTTGGTTATCAAATAAAGGAGTTGGAGGACATGCAAAGAAGAGCAGCTAGAGCTATTTGTGGAAATTATTGCAAGACCCAGTCAGTAACTAATATGATAAAGGAGCTGGATTCCAAGACAGGATGGTGAAGAGAGTGTTGGGAGCGTACAAGGTGTATGTTGGCAATGGGGCTTGGAAGGACATTGTCAAAGTACTAGGAGGAGCGAACAAAAAAAAAAAGCATGACCATGGGCAAAATTGGCACCTGATTTCATGCATAAAGGAGTGGGAAAATTTTTGTTTGTGAGTATGGGTGTCAGGGGTTGGAATAAATTACAAATGGAAGTGTGTGAATAATTTACCAAAAAAGCTGAAGGAATTTAAAATTAAAATTCATAAATGGCAAAAGTTGATAACAAGTATAGAAGATACTAATAATAATAATAAATTTGATAAGAAAGGGTCAATTAGATGGAGCCTCAAATGAAGATTGGCTCATTTGTGCCCTGGTATTGTGTAACGTGATGTATGCCATATCGCTCCCATCGTTCGAATTCCATGTTGAGCGGTGGGTGAGCAGTTAACGTTCTGGCCTCACATTCAGGAAGACACTGATTTGAATCCCCATGCAGACATCCAGACGTGGGTTTTCCATGGTTACCCCAAATCATTCCAGGCAAATGCCGGGATGTTTTGTTCAAAAGGCTGAATTACTTCCCATTCCTTGCCCCAGTCCCATCCCACCTCTAATGACCTCAATGTTGACGAGACATGAAGCCAAAGTAAAAAAAAAAAATCCACGTTAAGCTGTAGGATTACAGGTTTAGGTTAGTTAGATGAACCCTGTCCCCCGATGGCCAAATAATTCTTCAGGATCACCTGGCCAACAATGCCATTAAATAATTTGAGTTTTTAGAGTTACACAAGGGTTGTGGGATTATCATCTATTTGAAGATTATTTTCTGTTATTCACGTTTGATCTCTCAAGAGACAGGATTTGTTTAGCAAACAATTACTTAGAATACACCACATGAAATGGCTAACTCCATCTAAGAACTATTCCTGTTTCTCTTGTTTGCAGGAACGTACAATAGTAGTGGACGCTTGCTTCGTTACGGGTTTTATGTTGGGAGCGGTTGCTGGCTCCTGCATTACTTTGTGGCTGGTCAGGTAAGGAACACAGATGTAACTGGAACTACACTGTAGTAATACCTGTTTGTAAGTGAGGGAAGCATGGCCGACTCAAGCCCCCCCCCCCCAAAAAAAAAACCAAAATCCTGGATCCGCCCCTGCACATGACCTAGGAAAAAACATGGAAAATTGGTTCGGTGATCCGAATATGAGTCCTCCTGGATTATGGGTCTGATCATTAAGCACTATGTAATAGACAAAATGAGAATAATGTTGTTGGAGTATACCACCTCGCTGCTGCTGGATGCAGCATCTTTACCAGTACATGTGCAGTGATATACACATTAGGTTCTGCCATAGATGGCAAGTATTATCATCCAAATGCTAGGCACACGGTCGACATATTCAACCACACAGGCATCCGTGGAATCAGGCACTAGTGATGTCTTATAACATCTCTTTGATTTTCTGTGAGGTATTCCTTTTGTGGATGACACAACAATAGGGATTAAAAATTCTCCAGATTTATCTACAGAACATATTTCAAATTATGTCTTCGACCTTAATAATAAATGGTTTACAGCTAATGGGTTGTCTTTAAACTTTAATAAAACTCGGTGTATGCAATTCAGAACATCACACAGATTAACACCAAGCACAGTCATAAAATTTGCATCTCATTCCATTAAGAGGTAGAGAGATACAATTAATTTTCTAGGTTTGTGTTTTGATCATAATTTAAATTGGAGGGTACATTTCTCTAACTTACTGAAGTGATTGGGTGCAGCCACATTTGCAATTCATATGACCTCAGCTATAGGTGATCTCCATATTTTGCTTATTTTCACTCCTTATGTTATATGGAATAATATTCTTGGGAAAATTCTACTCACAGAGACAAAGTGTTCAGAGTAATAAGAATTATGTGTAGAGTTAGCAATAGAACTTCATGTAAGAGCTGTTCAAGAAGTTAGGGATTTTAACATTGGTGGCCGAGTATATATAGACATTAATATCCTTTGTATTCACAAATTATACTTTGCTTGACACAAACAGTAAAATACACAATTATGGCACTAGAAGTAAAAATGATCTTCACAAGGATTACAAGTAATTGTCATTTGTTCAAAAAAGGGTCCAATATTCTGGGACAAATGTCTTGAATAAGCTCCCAACACATTAAATGTCTAGCAGATGATTAGTTTAAATTCAGGAAAAAGTTAAAAGAATTTTTGATTGACAACTCCTTTTACTCCATCAAAGAATTTGTTTCTAAGGTAACTACAAATAATTAATTGCCAGTAGATTGTGTAAATGTAGTTGAGGTAATGAATGTAGCATGTATATTGTGACTGTATATCTTCTGGTTTATTTATCTATTATGTTATAACAACTTGTATCAACAACTTTCTACATCCTACATAGCCAGTCCCTTATATTGGGAGCTATGGAAAATGATTTTATTTATTGTATTGTGGTCTAAATCTTGTATGTTATTTTAATTTTATTATTAAAGATCTTAATGTGTACTTCTCAGTATTAACAGTGACATCTTAGTGGAAACTCACTAAGTATGGATGTTGGAATAGAGAATCTGTCTCTTGTATCTTACATTATTGTATGTTCACTAAACAATCTTTATTCAAAGCTGGGTGTTGCCCTAAATTGTTGAGGTAACCCTGAGACAACAAGCACAATGTGTCCAGCAATATATCAAAGGTAATTTTGTGTGTGCATACCCCAGGAAACTGTGGTAGCTATGCGTTTCGGATTCCATATTTAACTTCTTCGTGTCTATCAAACGAACATTTGGACTGTGAGCAGAGGTATCTGGAGACATTACTCTCCCATTATCTCAAGGTTCTGACTTTTATTTCTAGCAACACTCAACCATTTCACTGATTTCAACTTGCCAACCACACCTACAAATATAAAATAGAAAATTTGATTGTTCTCTGTATAAAGTGTTCTACTGAAGTGTTCTCATTTAAAGAGATTGCCCACATCAGTGGCAGCCAAGCAAACTTTACTCCACTGTTTTTGAATGTTGACCTATCCTCTGGAGTGGTGTGATTAATTAGACTTATTGATCGTGCTTTGAGGCAATGCTAAACTGGTTTAGTAGGATGGAACTTGCCACACACATTCCCAAAGACATAAACTGCTTGTGTAGCACAGAGTTGCTAAGCACTCAATTATGGAGCAAAGTTGATCAAAATTACCTCATTTAATAAAACATTTACTGGGATGGGTATTGTTCCCACACGTTTAAAGAATGATACTGTACTGAAACTTGATTTATTACCAAAAATATACCATTCAGAAACACTTTTAAAATGTTCAGTACTTGTTATCACATTTCTTGGTGGCTTATGTCGACTACTTGCAGAATCCAATTCTTGGTGCACACTCTGCCTGAGATAGACCTTTACACATAACAATCAGTCAGTCACTTAACACTCCAAGGGCCAGGACAACACAATGCACAGTATAGCCAACAAAGAATCTTACAGTCTACCAACTTAAAAATCCTTACTAGAACTATATGTACAACCAATTTTCCAAAACTCTTTGAAAAAAATTATATTTTCTACAAAAGTACGGTTCTACTTTTCATTATATTACAAGCATACAACCTCACTATTCATCACATTTTATTCGCGAAATTTTCACATGGGTCGTCTAGTTTGCCAAAACTCTTTTGCTTTATATAACATTTCATCTACAACTTTTCTTAACCCTAACGCTTCATTCAGCTTGGGGTAAACTAACAAACGTGTTTGGATGCAGCTTTCCAACTGTCATAAAAGATCCTTGGTAAATATCAATAAATATTTTGATTTCAGAATAAATGACATAAGATTTTTCCTGCATTTTCACAAGCACCAAATCTTTCAAGCTAAACTTGATAGGACACTTATTACTTCCTTTTATTCTATGTAAACTCCTACTTCAATAATCTTCATGTCTACCACCAGTAATACTGTGTGTTAAAAGATACATGCCGGATCAGGTTCAAGTGCTGGTCCCCTCGTAACAGCCGTCCTGATTGAAATTTTTAGGTGGTTGCCCACAATCTTCTGCTGGGATGGTACCCTATCTCTTCCTTGTAAACTACACATTTAACAAACAATAATACACTTATCAAAAAGTTACATGTTTTGCACATAGATGGCAGCACAGGCCTTCCTCCTCTAGGTTAAGTATGCCAGGTCTAACAAACCCAGTTTGAATTCACACAGGACACAAGTCCTCCCCTCTCTCATAGTTCACACTGGCCACCTGGGACTAGTGACGCATAGTCCTCAGTTGGACAGAGCAAGGAAAAAAATCTCTATGCTGTGCCACTCTAAATAAATTTATTATTCACATTGTTCTTCAAACCTTATACAATCTCCATCCTCATATGTTCTTTTTTAATTGAATTAAATTAAATTTAATTGCAATGGAGCACATACTCCAGTACAATTTTCTTAGTCATCTGATTAACCTTTTCTCATTTTTTTTTTTTTTTTTATTATTATCTTATATATGCTTTGAGAGATAAATTTCCCCACCCAACAGCTTTTGCCAATTGCCAATTGCCAATTGCCAATTTTAATTTTAAATTCCTTTAGAATTTTTCATAAATTTTTCATCACTTCAGTTGGTAATTTGTGCCTAGTCCCTGACACCCATAATAACCCCCCCCCCCCCCACACACACACACAAAAATTTCTCACTCCCCTATGCCTGAAATCAAGAGGTCCATGATAATTTTTTTCTTCCCATGCATTACTTCTGCATTTTTTTTTTACAAATATTTTTGCAACATATGCTTTGTACATTCTCATCACTGTTTTATCATCCTCCTCCTGTCTTTCAATAACTCCCAATCCAGTTCCTTTATCATTTCAGTTACTGAGTTCTGTGTTGATTTCAACAAACAAATATAGCTGCTCTTCTTTGCTTGACTTCAAACTCCTGTATCTGATGCCCAAACTCTACAGTACTGTAATCAAGCATAGGTCTGGCCAAAGTTTTGTAACCCAATTCCCTAACCTTTCAGACACAGTACATTCTCTCATCACCCTCTCTAGTAAGTGAACCTTTTCCTACCACCTGTTCAATGTGCTCTACCCAGATGAATTTAATGTCTAATGTTATGCCAATAGATTTACACTTCAAGCCTTCAACAAATAATTCTGTTCCAACCATATGATCATAAACAACCTTTAGTTGTTTTTTTTTTTTTTATATCTGTGTGACTAATATGCTGACTCTTCTAGGAATATATCTTCAGTCCATGTTGACCAACCTAGTTAGATATTCTATCCAGGTCACTCTGCAACTGTTCAGTCTTTTTCAGTTTTGATCCTGCAAACAACTTAAATTCTTTGAAATCATTTTAATGATGAATAATAATAGTCCCAATACAATACCCTGTGGCACTTCCATCTCTTTTGATACTGCATATCCTGCTCTAATGATTTGCTTTCTGCCCATAATATGCCTCATCTTTTACCATTTCAGTCATTCAAATGTTCCTCAATATTCATCTTTCTTTGGTACCAATTACGTAATAATGGCATATTTTACATGGTCATTATTCTCTTTTGATGTTATTCTTATACATGCAGTTGCAATTAATCTTTCACTGTTGACTGCTTCATTTGTTCTTTGAAGAATATACACTGAAGTGCCAAATGTTATGGGATACCTCTTAACATGTTGTGCCTCAGCCTGCTGTGGCATTGAGGTGACAACTTGTCTGAAGATCACCTGAAAAATATTCTGCCATGCTTCCTGTACAGTCATCCATAATTGTGCAGGATGTTGTGCATAAAATGACCTTTAAATCATATGCTACACACATTAACAACAAAAGCAAAAACATATGTTCTAATTGATTCTTATTAAATTGCAACCAACATTTCTGACACCGTTAAATATGTTGTGACTTTATGTTTTAACTAAAGAGAAACTGAAAATATTTGTAGGATAGAAGCTGCATAGGTGTCTTATGTTAATGAGACACATGCACCAGTGAGGCATGGTAAATACTAATTAATATTAAAACTTTAACTCATTACAAATATTCAATATGACTGACTGATCTCCTTTTTTTATGGTGTTTCAATTTCAGCACATTTAAGCCTATGCAGGAAGGTTATCTGGTTTAGATACATTGCTTACTACAACACAGTTTATGTAATATAGTAGTTATATGATCATAATCAGACATGATAACTTTTTTAAAATTTTATTCTGGAATAGCTGAATTTAAATATATAGTGTCAAATTTTTCTTAGAAATCTGTATCAATGAAATCCATACTAAGAGTCATTGAGCTGTTGGAAGTCAAGTTATCAGAAACAGATAAAAATAGTTATTGAATATATCAGAAATTGACAAAATGGAATCTACTGAACTTTGCTTCATATATATATGTCTTTTATTTAATCTAGTGTAATCTACTCTTTAATTTAATTGCAATGGAGCTCACCGTGCTCCCTACATATCCATTTTTACCTTTTCTTATATTCGCCTACTTTTTCCTTTAACAATTTTAATTTTAAATTCTTCCTGCATTTTTAGTGAATTACTCAACACGTTGAGGGCCATCACGAGTGAAAAACATATGAGATGAACAACCACACGACTGAGTCATGTGGTTAATTTCGGCGTGTGCACACCTCGTGAACCATACGGTTCATTTCTTAAAACACGAATATGGTGTAAAACCGAAGTATTGTATGTTTTTGTTCGTCTCACATGTTTTTCACTTATCACAGCCTTCAACTTTGGTGAGCGATGAGTCTTTTCCCCTATCCTTTGTTATTTATACTTCCTAAAAGTAATTTTCTTTTTCCTTAATATCATTTAGTACATTATTAATTACTTTTCTTGGTAGTTTATTCTCTGATTCCCTTACCTTTAGGCCTGAAACTGAGTTTCAGTTAGTGGTCACGGTCATCCTTCCCTTTCCATGCACCTCTATTAATACTTCCATTAATATATTTCCATTTTACAGCACCAAATATGAACGCTCCAGCCTCTCTCTTCAGTCGCCTCATGTCTTTGAATGATGTTACTAAGTACAACGTGTAATGAGCTTTAATGTCAGCAATTTAACTGTTTTTAGACACAATATACATCTTTCTTATAGTAATGTACGATATTTTAATGCCGACAGTTATTCATAGATTTGTTGTTTTGCGAAACATGAAACCTCCTGATGTACTGACAACTCAAGTTAATAAGGAATTCATTCCTCTCCTACAGGTAGGAGAACATCCGCCAACAATTTTTCCAGCACGGCTGGAGAGGCAGCAATATTCCTGTCCAGCTTCTCTACCTCTAGGACCATCTGTCCAAGCTGGATTTGACTGGAGCCTCTCCAGCTCTGGGTACATCAAGAATGTCTATACTCAATCAGGTGTGTCTTACAGCATTCAACACCTTCTTGAAATTATCTTCTATGCTGTAATTTGTATATCCGACATTATTATTATTATTAGAAACAATCTTTAATCTGTCTACTGCAACTTTGATTTAATATTTCTGCAACCTATTCAGTAATAATGGTATAAACATTTTTTTGGGGGAGGGGGGGGGTGGCGTGGAAAAATACCAGCCGGAGTTGTTTGTAGATATTACTGCAGAACACAATCAGCAACTGACAAGGTGCTGGATTTGGTTTCACTGGAAGACAGTAGGAGGGTGAAGAAAGTGCAGGAAGTGTATGAGGCGTATATTGGTTGAGGCTTTGGAGGATATTTATCGAAGAATTATGAGTAGTACTAGGAAGGGAAAAGATGGCCATGACAACAAGCTGGAACTTGATTTCAGGTGCAAGGGAATGGGAAGAGTCTATTCTTTAGGTAAGGGTGTCAGGGATTGGAATGAATTAATGAGAGCAAAGCTGAATAGTTTATCAGTTATTGAAATATTGAAAGACTTTAAAACGAAAATACTTACAGAGCAAAAGTAGATGGGTGGTTAAATTAAAATCAAATAATTTATGGTAATAACAAGGGCACGAGTTCCCTTCAGCCTTAGGAATGCAAAGAACAGCAATTAAACAATTAGCCAGCTCTAAAATCCCTTTCCAAATACAACAGTTGAACATTGTCCCTAAAAGGCATTAAAAAAAATCCTTTTTTTTTTTAATTTGAAATCTGAGTGCAAACATTAGACATACATATTTTTTTTTAATTATCTGGTGCTCCTTGCTTCTATTAAATCTAAAAGCTGAAAAGTAATTCATAAAAATTAAGTGCTTATTGAATGGGTTTGTATGTCTTATGTGTGATTGTATGTGTAAAAACATTTTTTTTTATTATAAATCGTCCAGCTGGAAAGACCAATCATCAAATTATTTTTAAAAAAAATAATAAAACTGCTGATCCAAAACAGGTGGTTTGTCTTGGTACAGAATTAAATGTTCTAAGTTCTAATTATGAGTAAATTGAAATTTATATTAAGTTAATGTAATTTTATTGTCAATGTGTCAGTGGAAAACATTTAATTTTTTGTTTAATTGTACTGTATTTATTGTGGGAGAAAGAAGACAACCTATCTGTGAAGTAGACCGTCGCAAAAAATTTCAAATACATAGCAGGAAAAATATTAATTAAAAAGGTTTTTTTTCCCAATGGTATGTAGTTCAAGATAACTTTAAAGTAATCAAATTCAAAATAGTACTTAAGAAATTCCAAATGATTCTCAGTAAATGACTGAGGCTAGCGTAAAGTAAAACCAGTATATGTGGCAACCAAGTTATGTTTTATATTATATTTTATCTGTTTACATAATAAATTTATGGTGATGGACTCTCAGGATGTTGGAACTGCACAGCTCAAACAAAAACAGGCAGATTTGAAAATATTAAATGCAATGAGCAAAGTAACACCGATCAATATGTACAAAATTTTGGAAAATGTCATATATTAACATTAGAGGTAATAACTTTCATGTAACATGCCAGTCAGGAAATTATAGTTGAATCAGTAACATTAGTATAGCTATGAATTAGAATAAATGAATATAAACATTGAGAAGTAATCAGCTACACAAGTGTTGTGCAATTACGAGGGCGGTTTGAAAAGTTCTCGGAATCACCGCTAGATGTCAGTGCTAGAGCAACGAGGTTCCCACACAATAATCACACATCCTTTGTGAGTCAGTGCTCTAGCTGCAGGAATGTGGTAGTGATGACTCTTTGTTGTTGTTCCCGCATAGTGATTTGTGACAATGGAAAAAACTGAGATTCGAGCAATGATTAAATACTTTGTAAAAAAAGGTATGAAAGCAAAGGAAATTCATGCCGACTTTCAGAACACACTAGGGGACTCTCCTCCTTCATTTTCAACTGTTGCCAAGTGGACCAGCGAGTTTAAATTTGGTCAGGAGAGCTTGGATGATGATCCACCTAGTGGACGGCCAAAAAGTGCTACGACCCCAGAATTTATCGCAAAAGTGCATAAAATGGTCATGGAGGATCATAGACTGAAAGTGCGGGAGATTGCTGAAGCTGTAGGGATGTCTTCTGAACGGGTATATTATATTTTAACTAAGGAATTGGGTTTGAAAAAATTATCCGCAAAATGGGTGCTGCGGCTCTTGACACTGGACGATAAACGCACCAGATTGGAAATGTCCGAACAAAGTCTGGCCCGTTTTCCGAGCAACCAAAAAGATTTTTTTGCACCAGTTTGTGACTACAGATGAAACTTGGGTCCACTACTATACCCCAGAGATGAAACAGCAGTCAAAGCAGTGGAAACATGCTGATTCACCACCACCTAAGAAAGCAAAGGCAGTGTGTTCAGCCGGAAAGGTCATGGCCTCAGTTTTCTGGGATGCAAAAGGCATTCTGCTGATAGATTATCTTCCTACTGGCCAAACAATCATGGGACAATACTATGCAAACCTCCTAGACCAATTATAGGAAAAGATACGCGAAAGAAGGCATGGTTTGGCAAGGAAAAACGTCATCTTTCATCAGGACAACGCTTCGCCGCACAAAAGTGTTATTGCCATGGCAAAACTTCATGAACTGAGGTACGAATTGTTGCCACATCCACCTTATTCACCTGATTTGGCACCATCAGACTTTTATCTATTCCCCAAGCTGAAAAATTTCCTCGGTGGACGGAGATTTTCTACAAGGGAAGAACTGACAGCCGAATTGGAGAGGTATTTTGCAGGTCTGGAGGAATCTCATTTTTGAGATGGGATCAAGGCATTGGAACATCGCTGGACCAAATGTTTAGTCTACAGGGGGACTATGTTGAAAAATAAAAGCAGTTCCCCCGAGGTAAGATACTTAATTCTAATACATTCCGAGAACTTTTCAAACCACCCTCGTATATCAGTAGTGATTATCCTTTATTTGCACAATAATAAATTGTTCTTAATGAACAATTTAATTACTGTGCAAGCACCACGTAAAACAGCTAACACCATCTAAGAAATGTTTTGTTTTTCTTGTTGTCAGTGTAATTTTAGTGTTACGAACCCCTGGTTCATCACGGGATCTGCAGCTGGGACGATATTCGCACTCGGGATTATTTGGTTGGTGATCAGTGAAGTAAGTTAACTACATCAGTGCTGGACTTGAAAATATTTGTGACTGAGATATTTTTTTTGTGTATCCCCATGTAGACAATAATGCTAAGCCAAAGCTTGGTATTGTATTTTTTCTCATCTTGAGAATTGCCATAAACATTGATTTTTCTAAATGGTAACAAAATAATTGAATTGAACTTAACTGAGATGGATCAGTTTTTATTATCTTGTATACTTTCAGAGTTAAATTCACCAAGTCATCTCCTTTTGCCATTTTTAATTTTAAATTCCTTTAGCATTTTTGGTACTTTACTATTCACTTCTCTTTTTAGTTTATTCTAGTCCCTGATACCCTTATCCTTAAAAGAAAATTTTCCCACTCCCTTACGCATGAAATAGAGCTTCATCTTGTGGTCATGGTCACCTTTTCCTTTCCATACTCTACTCCTAATTCTTCGACCAACATACCCCTTGTACACTATCATTACTCTTTTCATCCTCCTCCTATCATCCAATCAATCATAATCCAACTTCTTTATCATATCAGTTACTGATCGTGTTCTTTGGAACCCCTCCAAACTGTATTTGATGTTCAAAATATGAGTCCCTTTTATTGTACCATGTACTGCAGGTTGGTGAAGAGAGTGCTGGGAATGTACAGGGCATATGTCGGTGACGGAGCTTGGAGGGATATTGGTTGAAGAATTAGCAGTAGTCCATGGAAGGGGCAAGACAGCCATGACCACAAGCTGGCACTCGATTTCATGCATAAGAGATAGGAAAATTTTCTTTTGTGGGTAAGGGTGTAAGGGATTGGAACAAATTAAGAGTTGAAGTGATGAATAATTTACCAAAAACGCTGAAGGAATTTACAATTAAAATTTGTAAAATGTAAAAGTAGTTGGGGGAAGAATTTAACTCTCAAATTATTAAGATAATAAAAAAATAATAAAAAAATGGGGGTAACTGGATGACTAGGGGAATTGGCACCGAAGTGTGTACTCCATCACAATTAAATTAATTAAAAAAGTTTTGTAACCCACATCCCTTGCTACTCTGGCACATTCCCTCATCAACCTCTCCATTGAATGAAGGATTTTTTTAACCTTTTCCTACTACTTACCCAGTGTGTACTGCCCAGTTGAGTTTATTATCAAATGTTATTCCAACACATTGTTTTTCAATGAGCAATTCTGACCACATTCTATAATCATAAACAACCTTTGGATTTTATCTGCATACCTAATTAGCTGACCCATCTTGCCATTTACATTCATTCTGTGTTAGATATTATCCAGGTAACTGCAGCTGTTCAATCTTCTCCCATTTTAATTCTATTGTACATCATTATGTCATCTGGAAACCCTCTAAAATCTGACCGTAAACCATCAACACAATCATTTATTATAATGATGAATTGCAATGGTCTGAATAAATTAACCCATGGCACTCACATATTTACTGCCAAATTCTTCAATAATCCATTTCTTACCTGTCTTTTAAGAACTCCTATACCCAACACAAGTTTTCTATCCACTCCAGTAATTTTCAACTTATTTAAGACCATTTCATAGCTCACTATGTCAAATGTCTTAAACAGTTCTAGTGCTGCATTATCAACTTGCCCTCCCTTGTACAATGCATCAAAAATATCTTGCATATATTATTATTAATTTTTAATTGTGATGTTGCTAACACTCTGGTGGCAAGTCCCACAGTCATCCATTAACCCCTTTTTATATACATACATTTTTTAAATTTTCTTTTATAATTGGAATTTTAAATTCCTCCCCTATTTACTATTGTGATTTACAAATTTTAATTCTACATTCCTTAAGCGTTTTTGGAAATTATTCATCACTACACCTGGTAATTTGTTCCAATCCCTGACACCCATACCAATAAAAGAAAATTTTCCACTCCCTTATACATGAAATTGAGTGCATGCTTGTGGTCATGGTCGCCTTTCCCCTTCCATGCACTATTCCTAGTTCTTTGACCAATATCCCTCCAAGCCACATCACCAACATATGCCCTGTACATTCCCAGCACTCCCTTCACACTACTCCTTCCCTCCAATGAGTTCCAATCCGGCTCCCTTATCATATCAGTTACTGACTGGCGCCTGTGATAATTTCCACATACAAATCTAGCTGCTCTTCTTTGCACACCTTCCAACTCCTGTATCTGATAACCAAAATGTGGGTCCCAAACTACACCACCATATTCAATCAATGGTCTGACCAAAATTTTGTAATCCCACTCCCTAACTTCTCTGGTACATCCTCTCATCACACTCTCCAGTAAACGAATGATTTTGTAACCTTTTCCTACCACCTGTCCAATGTGATCTGTCTAGTTGAGTTTGTTATCAAACGTTATACCAAGATATTTACACTTCAAGCTATCAACAAGCAATTCTGACCCCACCCTAAAATCGTAATTAACATTTTTTTTTTTTTAATTTTTTTTTTTTTTTTTTAAAAAAAAAAAATAAGCTGACCCTTCTTGGAATTTATCTTCATTCCATGCTGACCTACACATTTAGATATTCTATCCAGGTCACCCTCCAGCTGTTCATAGTAGCCCACCAATTGAAATTAACATGAATATCCTTCCCTTAAACCAGGTTGTCTATTTGCAAACCAGTTTATTTCCTCACAGACATTTCTGATATAGACACATATCAGTCTCTCCATCATTTTGCCTATCACTGATGTCAAACTAATCAGTCTGTAATTTTTACGCCGGTTCGAATCCCCGTCTGGGCATCCAGATTTGGTTTTTTTCATGGTTTCCGAAATCATTCCATGTGAACGGGGGGATGCTTCCTTCAAAAAGGCCATGGCTGAATTCCTTCCCATTCTTTGTTCCCAGTCCCATCCTGCCTCTAATGACCTCAATGTAAATGAGGCGTAAAGCCGAAAAAAGAAAAAAAAAGTATTTTTTAATCCTATTTGTCACCTCCGTTTATGAAACAATTCTACTATCACTCTTTTCCAGTCCTCTGCTAAGCAGCAAAACTTCGGACTGAATATAAATAATATTCCAAGGTGAGTTGCAATATCATATTCCACTATCCTTAATACTTGTGTAGTAATATTATTTATGCCAGTCTATTTGTGCCATTTAGCTTTTTGCCCAGTCCTTTCTTAATTTCCTGAGGATCTATTTTAATTTTTGTAGTACCCCCATTTCTACTTATATGGAAACACTCCTATGATTTATTACCTTACATCCAAGGATGTAGTCCCTAATGGTTTCATTAAACCAGTCATTCAATATCTCTGCCATTTTCAAATTCTCTATAACTTCTCCACTGTTATGTACAATCGTCTAAATTCTCTAAGTTTTTTAATTTATCCATAAAAATTACTGGGTGCATTATTGAGTGATCCCACTGCATCAATAACATTTGTCATACATGTTAGCTTCCTTCTTTGCTGTTATTAATTGTTTGTTTAATTGTTTTAAGTATTCCCTACTGACTTACTGTCTTTTAACTCCGTGTTGTTCTCTTGTCACTTACTATTTTAACCCCCTCACCTCCTAATTCTAGTATGTAGCTTCTGAACTTCTCTTTATTTTCTGTTTTGGAATAAATATTTCCTAATAATATTTTACTATCTCCTTAATTTCTTCCCACTTTACCAGTACTGTACTTGTGACATCCTTCCATTTGCTGTACCTTCCCCTGAAATATCTCTAGAAAATTTGTCTTTTTAAACTGGACCTATTTGTCCTTCTATTTTATCCACTGTTTAGCGAATTCCCTAATATCTATCAGAACTGCTTGACTATCATAAATTCCTTATGTTACTTGTCACGAGGCTTTATATCCAACATGTGTGGTCCCCTTGTTTACTCCTCTACCACTTTTGTAAAGCCTCATTCCATAACTTAGGTATTTGCAGATCTCTGTTCCCTTGTGGTATTAACTTTATTTCCTACCCTGTTTACACCTGGTAAATCTAAATCCCCATTAATAATTAACATTCTACCATCACCTCTGAACTGTGAATATTAATTTCTCCTCAAGGGCCTCATCTTCATCATCTATTCTTTGACTGTGGAAAGCGGGAATAAATCAAAAGAGAGTCTCCTTATAAGTAGAAACGAGGAATCTTAGGGAGCTCCATAAACTATGTAGCTCCATTTTGACCTCCTCTGAACCTCTCCCTCCCCTTCATGTAGCCCCCTCCCCCTTCCTTCCCACCCTCTCGTGGCACCTAGCCTTTTTTCCTTATTGATTCCAGAGGATATTTTTTACTGTTTTCTATTGTCAGACTATTGCAAATTACATACAAAGATAATTAAATGATGGAAATAAATATTAACATGCTGCTGTGTGTTCCTTTTTTAATTGTGAAAGCTATGTGGCTCTGCTCCAAACCTCCCCTACTCCCACACAGTCGAGCATAGCTTTCTATGTAACCCCTCTGCCCTCTAGCCGAACTACATAGTTTATGGATGCTCCCTAAACAGTATGAAATAGTTTCTCAGGAAATATGAAAGAATTAAGAAATCTAAAAAAGAACAAAGGGGCCGTTGCAAATAACATTACTATAGCTGTATTACAGATAGTGGGACACGAAATTGTGCCTTACCTCAAATTTTATTTGAAATGAGTCTAGAGTCTTGCTGCGTACCAAATGACTGGAAAAGAGTGATAGTAGTACCGGTTCATAAAGGAGGCATGACAAATAGAGTTGAATATTACAGGCCTATTACTTTGACATCACTGAGAGGCAAAATGATGAAGATAATAATAAGCAACTTCGTCAGAATTATCTGTGAAGAAAGAAACAGGTTTACAGATCGACAACATGGCTTTGTCCAAGGATATTCATGTCAATCAGGGATGGTGGTCTACATGTAAGATATTTCTGTTGAATTGGACGAGGGAGGCAAAGTTAATAGTGTAGCACTAGATCTATCTAACAACTATTACAGAGTGAGCCATAAAATAGTTTTAAATCATTTGAAAATTATTGAAGAGGATGAAAAAGGTACTTGTTGGGAAGAGGATTTCTCAGAAGGTAGAAAGTAAAATATTTGAGCTGGAGAGGTGGAAGGAAAATGGGAGTGCCGCAGGCTTGCATATTGGGACCACTGATATTCATCATTCTGATGAATGATTGTGTAGATGGGTTACAGTCAGAAAGTAGGTTGTTTGCAGATGACATAAACATATATAATAGGATCAAAATGGGAGAAAACTACAATCAGATACGCAGTGTGCTGGATATATTATCTAATTGGGTAGGTAAAAAACAATAAAGTTAAATGAAAGGCTTATTAGGTACATAGACAAAAAACAAAAGGTTGTTTATAGGGTAGGAACAGAATTTCTGGTTGAAAGCGTCACTGGAAGCCAGGAGGAGGGTGAGGAGGGTGAGGAGAGTGCTGGGAGTCTACAAGGCACATGTCGGTGGTGGGTCTTGGAGGGATACTGGTTGAAGAATTAGGAAAGGAAAAGATGACCGTGACCACAAGCTGGCACTCAATTTGAAGCACAAGGGAGATGGAATAAATTACCAAGATACATGTTGAATAGATTGGTGCCAAGGGAATTTAAAATCAAAATTTGTTAACAGAATTTTATACTCAAAGTATATTAGAAAATAATTTAAAAAATAATAGTGTGAAAACGGTAATTAGATGACTAAGGAAATTGCCACAAGAACATGCACTCCATGGCAGTTAAATCCAGTTCAGTTTATTATTTTTTAATTGATTGTATATTATAAATATTTAGTTATAAGTCTAAAAATATTTGGAGTGTTAATTGTAATATAGAGTTTTCTGCACCATGTTCACCTCTGTGTGCTGTGTGCTATGCCATAAATCTTCCATGGTTTGGATTCCACATTAAGCTGTAGGATTACTGGGTTAGTTTAGTTACCTGTGAAAGTTATGAATCAAAAAAACTGTCACCTTGTAGCTGAACAATCCTTCGGGATCTCCCAGCTAACAATATCATGTGGAGATATGATTATTATGCAAGGACTGTCGGATTAGCCTATACATTATTTGAAGACAATTTCCAGATATTTAAGTTTGATCTGCCAAGAGACAATTTTTATTTAACATACAATTATTAGGAATGCACCACTTCAAATGACTACTCCGTCTAAAAACTGTTTTGTTTATCTTGTTTGCAGGAACGTCACGCTGCAGTGGAATCTAGTTTTGTTAGGGGACTTGTCATGGGCACCTGCATTGGTTGGTGTTTGGCCAGGTAAGGAAGACAGAAGTAACCACAACAGTGCCGTTTGTAAGTGTTGCATGTTACTACATTTTATATTTTCTAATCTTGAGCACAACAAATAACATTGTGTTTAATCATAAGCAGAGGAATTATGCATGGACCTAAAAAACCATTGGAAATCAATACCAGGGTGGGAAGTCCAGTGACTGAATACGCATCCTCCCAAATTTTGGGTCCAAGCAATAACTGCTTTGTAAAGTTTTCTTGATTCTCAGGTGGACCTGTATAACCAATAAATCATCGACAACAACCACAGAAGTCTATGCAATATTTTGAGGAAAAAATGTTGTCAGACACAGTGGTGGTATATACCACTTGCCTGTTGGATGCCGCATCTTTATCACTACATGTACAGTGATATAAATACTAGGCTCTCCTTCTGACATTAGTGGCAGGTGTTATTGCTCCAACGCTAGGCATGCTGAATGGTACAGCACCAATCAATGGTACCTGCCAGCAACTAATGGCTTCCACCAGTAGGAAAGCTTCCCGCTAGTGGCCAATGTTTCCCGTCACTAGCCATTGGCCAACCGGAAATAGGATGATGCAATGTGCACTTCATGTGATATATAAGTGGTGCTATAACGTACCGGCAGCATTCACTTGACAATGAAATGTTGTATTTAATCGATGGACTAACTCGGCTAGTTACCCGAGAAAATTTTATTCACTGGACAGTTATTATTTAATTTAATTTCATTTATTTAATTGCAATGGAGCACATGCTCCGCTGGCAATTTCCCTACACATCCAACTTCCACCTATCCTGCACCCACCTACATTTGCCCTCTACAAATTTTAACTTTAAATTCTTTTAATGTTTTCGGTAAGTTATTCAACATTCCCCTTGGTAACTCATTCCAATCCCTGACACCCTTACCTAAAAAAGAAAATCTTCCCACACCCTTGTGCCTGAAATCGAGTGCCAGCTTGTGGCCATGGTCATCTTTTCCCTTCCATGAACTACTTTTCATACCTACTGCAATATCTTTCCATGCCTCATCCCCAGTATACGCCCTGTACACGCCCATGACCCTCCTCATCCTCCTCCTGTCTTGCAATGAATCCCATTCCAGCTCCTTTATCATATCTGTCACTGATTGCGATAATTTCCAGAAACAAATCTAGCAGCCCTTCTCTGCACCTTCTCCAACTCCTGTATTTGATACTCAAAATGTGGGTCCCATACTACACTACCATATTCGAGCAATGGTCTGACCAAAGTTTTCTAACCCGATTCCTTTACTTCTCTCATGCATCCCCTCATCACTCTCTCCAAAAAGGGCTGAATTTTGAAACCTTTTCCTACCACCTGTCCAATATGCCCTGCCCACTTAAGCTTGTTATCAAATGGATTGCCAAGATATTTACATTTCAAGTCTTCAACAAGCAATTCTTTCCCCACCTTATATTTATAATCAACCTTTTGTTTTGGGTGTTGCCAAAAATTGTTGAGCCAACCCTGAGGTAACAAACACAATACTTGAAAGCTAAATTTGAGTGTATCCACGTGGTGGATACTGCAATCAGTACATGCTGTGGATTTGGCATTTAACCCTTTTGGGTGGCTCAAAGCAACGCTCGGACTGTGTGCCGAGATGCCAGGCGACGTTACTCCTTCAGCATCACACGGTTCTGGCTTCTGCTTCTAGCAACAAGGACCCAACACTTAACCATTCCACAGTTTTTAGCATGCCTGCCACACCTATCAGTATATTAGATAAAAAAATTAGACACATCTCTCAAGTTTCTCTGCTGAAGCATTTAAAGGGATTGTCAATATCAGTGGTAGCTAAGAAAACGCTAGTCCTTTGTTTTTGTGGATATTATGAGATATCTTCTTTAGTGGTTTGCTAAATGAGTCTTATGAATTGTGTTATGAGACAGTAATGAACTGGTTTAGTAGGACTGAATTCTTCACATACACCTTAAAAGACATAAACAACGTGTCTAAGACAGAGTTGTTGAGCATCTGTAACACCAACAAAGGTTTTTGCAGCTTACTTTGTTGACAAAAGGAATAATAATTTAATAAAACAGAAAAAAAAAAAAAATATTCTTGAATACGTATTGTTCCAAAATGCTTTATGAATCTTTGGTACATGTTACCACACTCCTTGATGTCTTATATTAACTACTAGCTGAATACTTACTACACTCCAGTTCATAGCTTACACTGCCACTGCACAGTATAGCCAATGCAGAATCATCTAGAACTAGAAGCCTATATACAGCCAATAACTACTCTTTCACTGTATATAGCCTTTTATTTACAACATTTCTTAACCCTAACTTCTCATTGAGCTTGAGATTGGTATAGGACAGAGATTTTCATGCAGGCATACTTTTTAGCAAAATAATATTTTAACACTCGATAGTTTGTACATTTTCAAAGCTATACTCCTGTGTAAAACTATAAACAATAGCAGCATTCACAGCCATGGTACAAGAAGTCAAGACAACTACTTTCAAGTAAGAGCAAATAATCAATATGATGAACAAGTTCAGTTCCCAAAGTGGTAATGCTACCAGTTTAAAACATGTTGCTCAAAGAATTTCAATTTATTTTATAACTAACAGCACTGTAAACACAAAACTCTTCACAATGTACTTTTTTCAATTAGTATAATTCATCAAGAATAAATGCTAAACTATTATATCTTCCATCAAGTCCATTCATACATGTGAAGGCTTTTGCCTTAGCACATTGATACTACCCTACTGCTGCATACTGAACTCTGTCCTGTTACCCTCCATGTTGAATGTGAACCTCTCTACTTCGCATACTGACTACGTGTTAACAATATCAATCACAGCTGATGGCTCACTGGAAAAACACCCCGACCCATATGTGGCCTCACAATTGGGCCTTAGCACTGTAAATCTCTGTTAGAATTGTAGGCAACAATCTATAAAGGCCAATAAGTTCATTTAAATTAGATTAAATTAAAATTAAACTAAATTAAAATTACAATATTTAAATTTATTAAGGGCAGGCTGAATATATGTGACAGAATATAAAACCTATTCATACCCTCTTCTGAATGTGTTCCACACAAATCAGATTCTTATATCCTATTATTTGCAATGATATTTGTATTTAATTCATTCACTTTCTGTCAGTATGCAGTGGCGTAGCTAGATCAACAAGGGCTCCGGTACAAAAAATTTATTTTGGGCCCTCAGGCCAGACGGGCGACCTTTTTTTTGCTTCGTGTGCTGGTATAGGCCCCGTGAGCTGAGGATGGGGGCCCTTGAGTTGTCCTTAGGGGCCCCATGAGCAGTGGTTGGGGGCTCCCCTGAGCGAGCAGCGAGGGCCCTTAGTGGGGTCTTCCTGTGTCTCAGGGTCCCCTTTAGACGACGGTAGAGCTAAAAAAAAAAGGTCGCCAGTTTGCCGAAAGGGCTCGTGGGCCCTCTAAGCTGCACTTGGGGGCCCCCTAGCCCCATAGTAGCTATGCCCCTTTCAGTATGTTGGTTGACCTTGGCTTTAAAGGGTGTTTAGCCAGACAGTTAGTTAGTGGCACTCTGGATGTACCAATTTCAGTTTTCCACTGGTTTCCTAAAATCAATCCCGGTAAACACTAACATGTCAACAATTAAATAACTGGGAAGGTGTACCTATTTCACTGATTACTCCACTAAAGAGATGCTTATGCTCCAACACACTGCACTACAGCTTATGACACAGTGGATGGTGTTTGGAACCCTCCCTGCTAATACAGACATGTACAGAGCCAAGTATTTTTCCTGCAAGTTTTTGTGTGTGTTGGTGATTCGTTGTTTGTGTTGTGTATATAGGAAGGATGGTGACAGCTGCTGGTACTTGATGTCTGCTCTTGTCAAAACACACAAAGCAGCCTCCAGGTTAACATTCCCATATGTTGGAAGTATCAACAGTGTTGTATGCCATTGCTGCATACATACTGCCAAGAGTTTAATGTTGCCATTTGGTACAAAATTTGGTGATTAGTGGTAATGAATCTCCTCTATTTTTGGTTTCCTGCTAGCTAAGTACTAATTATAACTTTTTTTTTTATCATCAGGACTAAGATCAGCTAATAAGGTATCAACCCATATGGGAAATTATATAACAAGGCAAGTTAGTGGTTATGTATGAACATAATCATCACTAAAAATACTTCTATTTTACACATTTCAGTCTGTCGAATATTAAAACATGAACTCTACGCATTCTTTCTTTTGAATAAATCTCTTCAGCAAAAGCCATATTCATCCTGGTCAAGGTGATATGCTGGGTGGAATAATTTTTAATATGTATAAAGCAATAAATTTGGTTAGGAAACCTTTATCAAAGGAAACAGAAGTGAAGATGGGAATGCCACAGGGTAGTGCATTGGGACAATAGCTATTCATTATTCTAGGGAATGATTGTGTTGATAGTTTACTGCCAGAGGTCAGGTTGTTTGCATGTGACATAATGTAATGATAGAGACTGCGAACAGCTGCAGCGCGATTGGAAAGGATAGCAAGCTGGGGAGGTCAATATGGAATGAAGTTAAATGCAACATAATCAGAACACACATAAAAAAAGGTTGATTACAATTGTAAGGTTGGGAAGGAAATACCTGTTAAAGACTTGAATTGTAAATACCTTGGCATAACATGTGATAACAAACTCAGCTGGCCATAGCACTTTGGACAGGTAGCAGGAAAAGATTCCAATTTTTTTTATTTATTGTCCATCACTTGGCGATTTGTTTCAATCTGCAACATCTTTCAAAAGATAATTTTCTCTTCCCATGGACTTGAAACTGAATGCTAGAATGTGGTTCTGGTTTTTTTTTTTTAGCTTATGGCTTTATGCCTTATCAATGTCTAGGTAATTAGAGGCGATAAAGGACTGGGAAAGGGCCAGGAAGGAATTTAGCTATTACTTTTTGAAGGTACCACCCCAGCATTTGCCTGGAGTGATTTTGGGAAACCATGGAAAATCTGTACTGCCGGATGGAGATATGAACCTGCATCCTGCTGAATGTGAGGACAGAGCGTTATTACTCATCTATCACACGCCGTTTTTTCCAAATTTGATAAAATAATATATAGCATTAAGTCTTTTTACCTGTATTTTGAATCAAGTTTAATTCTGACTTTGTTATTAATTTTAGGTTGGATGTATCTTGCTGAACATTGAAGCCCAGGTATTTATTTAATATTTGATATGACTGATATTTATATATTGTTTTTTGCTCTTGTTATTCTAACTTGTTTTAGTAAAAATATCTCTGTATATTGTTAAATTTTGTTACCATGGCTCATGTAGTTTGCCTTGTATTAGGTAAAATAATTTTAACTAATGTAGTATTAAAACTTGGTGGTACTGAATTAATATGTATCTGAATGGCTGGTTTGCGGGTCGCCTCTATGAGCTCTTACATGTACCATCAGGGTCACTAAATTATGAACATTAGCTTAATTTTTGTTATCCCAGCAGCCAATGTTGACATGTGTAGCCATGTAAATTTTTTTTAGTGTTTTTGTATAACATAATTTTTTTTTTGGAAGAATTATTATGTATACCTTTATTGGTTTTTCTCTAGTCACACCTAATCTGCTGGACTCTTGTTAAATTACATTTTGTTTGCTCAGAGAAAATGTAGCTGTCTCCACAAGCATCTGCTTAGACTAGCTGTGATAACCACAGCTTGTGTGTAACCGTCGCCCCACTATAACAGGTCGACTCCTCAACTTGCTTATGCCAGCCCTAGTGAATGCATTTTGACTCCACCTTCTAGATAACGTGCATGCTGAAATGTGGCTGCCCTAAACAAAAATTGTGTATCACCCTCGTCTGCTACATCCCTTTATGCAACTTCCTTCACACTGCCAGCTGGCCAGACTTCTCACCTGGGTATTACCTCTGCCCCTAGTTGTGATCCCACACAACTGACAGTGTCTTCAACTGATTCTGCATAGCCAAAAAGAAATACCAGAAATTAATCATATCGCTATATCACGAAGAGTGTAAGGGCTCAGGAGATTCTGTGTTAGCCTCTTTCAACTAAATGCAGACCTTTCCTTCAAGTGGTGCGCCTTGTTTGTTCAGATGAGGATCTGAACAATTCCTGGTATAAGGTGTCACCCACTGCTCGCCAACGGACTCTTGAAAGGAGGGTGAACATTTGGGGAGTGGTCTGGATCATCTCTTGCCCTTTGGTTTGGAAATGGTTCCTAAAGGCAGACAAATCAGAAATGATCAACAGCATGGCGATGCAGAAGGAATAGGAAGTCACTGCATTAAATACCCAAAGGATTAATTTAATTTAATTGCAATGTAGCGCATACTCCAATGGCATCTTCCCCCTTTCCTGCACACACCTAAATTTGTCCTCTACAAATTTCAAGTTTAATTCTTTCAATGTTTTTCTTAATTGATTTGTCACTATTATAAGCCTGTGACCTTTTTTTGCATATTGTCACAGGTCTGGAATAGTTACAGTTTTTAGAGTCAAAGATTGTGACGGGTTGACCTGATCTGAGCAAACATGAACCTTAGGTTGAACAAAATCTCTTGAGCTTGAAGGACACAGAAGTATTAATAGGTGTAATTATTAAACACAGACAGGGATGATTGCCCTGTCGTATTATTGTTTCAAAGATCGTAGACTTGAACTTACAGAGATAAAAACTTCTATTTGACCCTTAAAGTTCAGTCTGCAAATTTTAAAGAATTCCTGTTTGCTTCGAAAGCATTATATTGATTTTTTAACTGAGGATGGCATTCATAATGTAATCTTTCATCATAGTGTCTGTAACAGCCAGAGAACTTTATACAGATTCCATATTATTAGACAACTGAACAACTCCAAAGAAATGAATTGCCAGGACACTCGATTCGGTAACATATTTGGTCTGATGTCCACTTTAAATAGCCTAATAACTCACGCACAGCGAATATTAACGAAGACCATTAATGAAAGTAGTCAGTGAAATATGTAAAAAGCAAATACATTATAGTGTATAAACTATGGTCAAGCAACAACATTATAGAAAGTTTAAGTTAAACTGAAATTTAACCTAGGACGGAATGACAATTGGCATTCTCCAGCCAGTAGCAATCGATTAAGTGAGCTTAGAAAATTGTATAATAGATCTCTGATTCCAATCTCTGACACCCTTACCTAAAAAACAGAATCTTCCCACACCCTTGTGCCTGAATTCGAGTGCAAGCTTGTGGTCATGGTCATCTTTTCCCTTCCATGCATTAATTATATTTCTTATACCATTATCTTTACGTGGCTCATCACCAGTATACGCCTTGTACACTCCCATTACCCTTTTCACCCTCCTTCTGTCTTCCAATGAATCCCATTCCAGCTCCTTTATCATATCTGTCACTGATTGCATTCTGCGATAATTTCCAGAAACAAATCTAGCAGCCCTTCTTTGCAGCCTCTCCAACTCCTTTATCTGATACTAAAAATGTGGGTCCCATACTTCACTACCATATTCGAGCAATGGTCTGACAAAAGTTTTGTAACCCAATTCCTTTACTTCTCTTGTACATCCCCTCATCACTCTCTCCAACAAGTGCCAAATTTTGAAACCTTTTTGCTACTACTACCTTTTAAAAATTCTTCTACCTAGCAAATAACTTTCTAATCCACTCCAAAAGTTTTTACTTCATTTACTACCATTGTATGCCATGGCGAGTCATTCCTCTCAAATAACATATAGAATATTGGCTTCTTCCTGGGTAAAATATTCAACAGGTAAAATAGTCCCTTTTGGATCTCCAGATGAGTACTACTCAGGGAGGAGCCATCAGAATGGATAGAAACATTCTACGTGTAGAACATGGAATTTTAATAAAAAGTAAGATTGAATGACTTAGATGTCGTTGGGATTAGTGAGATTAAGTGGAAGGATGCAAAGGATTGATTTCTGGTCCGGGAACACATTATAAACTACAAAAAGGCCATCAGTGCAGTTGCTGGTGTAGGATCTGTAGTAAACAAGAGAGAGAAACGGGTAAGTTATTATGAAGAGTTTAGATACAGGATTATTTTGATAAGGTTAGAAACTAAGCCTGTTCCAACAACATTAGAATAAGTGTATTTGCCAACTTCACAGAAAAATGACGTAGAAATAGGGAAAATATATAACAAAATTTAAAAATTAATCCAATAAATGAAGGAGGAGGAAAATCCAATAATCACGGCTGATTTGAATGCATTAGTGGGAGAATGAAAAGAGGTGTATACTGTCAGAAGTTTTGGTCTAGGAGAAAGAAATATATAAGGAAACAAGTTGTTAGAGTTTTGTGAAAAATATTAATTCACTGTGGCTAATGCATTACTTGAGTTTCAGTGTCACATCATCAACTGCTACTGATTTTGTAGAATTATTCTAGCTTTAAACTTATTAGATACGCAGAAGGGGAGGGAAGGGGGGGATAAAAGTTTAAAAGTATTATTATACAGTGTGAGCTGAGATTTGCTTGTTGAAGGTATGAAATGTAAATATCTTGCCATATCATTTTTGTGCACGAAGTTTGTTTGGGCAGGTCACATTGGACGGTTGGAGGTAGAAATTTCAAAGTATTACATATATTGCAAAGGGCAAGCAGAGGATTCACCAGATAATTGATGGAACAGATAATATCAGCCTGACCACTGCTTGGTTATGGTAATGTGGTATGGCAGCCACGTTATTGGTGTGAAGTATAGTGGTTGGAAGTGTAGCAGAAGGAGGGCAGTTAGGTTCGTTTACAAATAATGTATTATAACACAATCATTTTATTGATCATTGGAAGACAGGATGAGGGCAAAGGCATGTTAGATCTCAAAGGCAATCAGCCCTGAAAGACATTGGTTTAAAAATTATGGGTAGTATGTTGAAGTGAACTGATGACTTTATCAAGAAAATTTTCCTTCCTTTCAAGCAACAGGGAATGGGAGAGTTATCATTTGTAGATAAGGGGATCAGATACACAGTAAAGTGCTGGACATTATATCTGAAACAATGAAAACAAGGTAAGACTGGGAAAGTAAACCCGTCACTCACCATGGGCAGGAAGAGCGATGATCAACAAATAAAATAAAAAGAGGATAGGAAGTTTTGGTATAGGTGAAAGAAGTGAACAAAGAAGCAGATTTTTAGAGTTTTGTGAAAAAATATGAACTCATATAACAATAACACAAACACAAAAACCTCAGTCATGTTCGGAAGTGAAACATATAGAGACCTACCATTAGACTTGAGCTGAAGATGAGCAAGATGGGTGGTCGCAATTGTGCGCAGCAGAATATATGTAAAGGACATACACAATAATAAAACTAAAAAAAAAATAAAATAATTATTTGGATCAGGAAAAATATTGTATACAGTATATGAATGAATAATAAAAATGGAAAGAAAAGATAAAATAGCCATATTGCTCAACAAAGTTGAATAAAGGAGGGTTTCAGTGACAAAAATAGAACAAAAAAACAAAAACAAATTATTTTTGGGCCTGAAATATTGTGTTTTGTCACTGCACCTCTCCTCACTTCAACTTTTGTAGGTCATGGCTCTGCTTGATCTTTCTCTTATCTCTCTCTCTCTCTCTCTCTCTCTCACACACACACACACACACACATAATAACAATGAGCACGAAAATGCTTTAAGGCAATAAAAATTAGGAAGGATAGGAAAATGACCCAACACTTACCACAGATGAAGGCGGCTGGGACGACAAACACAAAAAACAAATACAAGAGAGGCACAATATTTCGGCCTACAGCCTTATTCGTGCAGAAGCGAGACACCAGGCAGTAAGATGTGTACACAGAGACAACCGTCAGGTGAATGGTTGCACCGGCGCAGATGGTAGTGTAGGAGGGGGGGGGGGGGCAGCTCAAATATTGGATCGATAAATACTGCTGACTGTATATTATCATTGAAAGTGGTAGACCAATGTAATAACTGAGTGAGGATACAAACATAAAAATCAAATTTTGAAAAAACTATAAGTGAAAAATAAAATATCAGAAATATAAATAGTATAGATAATAAGTGCTGGGTCTGGTGGAAGGAATTTATTGGAGACTGAGGTCAGGAGGATGTCTGGTGTCCAGGATATTCTGATAGGCTAGTTCCCATCTACATAGTTCAAAGGAGATATGGGGTGGTCTGCACATGTTTTAGCAGACCACCAAATCTAAAAAATATCTTGGTTCTCAAGTACTCACCCAGCAATTCCCCCAAACTACTCCCGTGCAACAGACCCCGTTGTAAAACATGCAGCATGCACCCAGCCACTACCACTTACTCCAATCCTACCACAGGTGAAACATTCCCTATCATTGGTCATGCTACTTACATGACAACACACTTCATATATCAACTCACATGCCTCCATTGCTCCAGCTCATATATAGGCCTCACAACCAATCCCCTAGCTATCAGAATGAATGGCCACAGGCATACAGTCTATACTAACAATGAGGCCCATCCAGTTGCAAAACATGTCAGTTCCCTCAAACTGAATAATTTTAATATCTGTTTCTCAGTTAGGGCGGTCAGAGTTTTCCCTGATAACACAACCTCCTCTGAACTACGTAGATGGCAACTAGCCTATCAGAATATCCTGGCCTCAATCTTCAATACAATCCTCCCACCAGACCCAGCACTTATTAGGCATGGAAAGATATTGCAATAGGTATGAAAAGTAGTGCATGGAAGGGAAAAGATGACCATGACCACAAGCTGGCACTCGATTTCAGGCACAAGGGTGTGGGAAGATTCTCTTTTTTAGGTAAGGGTGTCAGGGATTGGAATGAGTTACCAAGAAAAATGATGAATAATTTACCGAAAACTTTGAAAGAATTTAAAGATAAAATTTGTAGAGGGCAAATGTAGGTAGGTGCAGGTTAGGGGGAAGATGGGTGTGTAGGGAAATTGCCACCGGAGCCTGTGCTCCATTGCAATTAAATTAAATTATTTCTACTATTTACATTTCTTATATTTCTGATATTTTATTTTTAACTTATAGTTTTTTTTTAAATTTGATATGTATATATGTATCCTCACTTAGTTATTACATTGGTCTACCACTTTCAATGATAATATACGGTCAACAGTATCAATTATCGATCCAATATTTGAGCTCCCCTCCCCCCCTCCTACACTACCATCTGCACCGGCGATGCCATTCACCAGACGGTGGGCTCTGTATACCCATCTGACTCCCCCCTGGTGTCTCACTTATTCACGAATAAGGCTGTATGCTGAAATATTGCACTTCTCTTGTGTTCGTCGTCCCAGATGCCTTCGTCTGTGGTAAGTGTTCGCTCATATTTCCCTATACTTCCTTACATATATATAAAATTAAAATAAGTGCTAGATTTACTGGTCGGGTCGTACTGGAGATTCATGCCAGAGGGATGCCTCATGTCAAGGATAGGGTAATTGGTAGGCTAATTCCCATCTACAGACACCTCAAGGGGTATTAATATAGCTCTTACTGTGAAATAAAGAGAGAAGCTAAAGATGGGTTTATGAAGAATATCATTGATGCAGGAAAACCACACAACAATGGATCTAGAAACTTCTATTGTTATGTTAGATAACTGAGAAGAGGTATTCAGACTATTGTAGATAAGAATAAGTTACTGAGGGTTTGAAAAAGGCAAGGGTAATGAGTGACTTGTTTAGTGAGACCGCTAGAGACCATCAACGTGAGATGGGATGTACTCAATTAGAGGAGTGTCTGCATATTAGTAGAAATGAGAAACTACAAAACTTGAAAAAGATCCTCAGGAATCTATGGAGGAACTAAAAAAGTGCAATATGACTGGTGTAAACAATATTACAACAGATGTATTAAAGATTGTGGGATACGATATTGTACCTTGAACTTTTATTTAAAATGAGTTTGGAGTCTTGCAGCTTACCAGAGGACTGGAAAAGTGCAATAGTAGTACTAGATCATAAAGCAAGTTAAATACGGTTGTAAATTACAGGCCAATTACTTTGGCATCAGTGATAGGCAACATAACAGAGAGATTGATAGTCAACTACATCAGAATATCTGTGAGGAAAGAAACTGATCTGCAAATCGACAAAATAGTTTTATAGAAGGATATGAATCTAAGATTGTAGACTATATGAAAGACATTTTGGATGAACTGGACAAAGGAAACCAAATTGATAGTGTAGCACTAAATATTTCTAAGGCATTTGACAGAGTGACCCATAAAATGGTTTTAATTAAGTTTAATTTAATTTAATTGCAATGGAGCACAGGCTCCGGTGGCAATTTCCCTACACACCCATCTTCCCCCTATCCTGCACCCACCTACATTTGCCCTCTACAAATTTTATCTTTAAATTCCTTCAAAGTTTTCGGTAAATTATTCATCATTTCTCTTGGTAACTCATTCCAATCCCTGACACCCTTACCTAAAAAAGAGAATCTTCCCACACCCTTGTGCCTGAAATCGAGTGCCAGCTTGTGGTCATGGTCATCTTTTCCCTTCCATGCACTACTTTTCATACCTATTGCAATATCTTTCCATGCCTCATGAAAACTGTTGGAGTGGATGAAAAAGTTATTTGTTGAGTAAACGAATTTTTAAGGGGCAGAAATAAAAGCATTAGAGCAGGGTATACATTAAGAAAAGAGGTGGAAGTGAATATGGGAGTGTATTAGGACCATTGTGATCTGACTAGATAGGTCAATATGAAATTAAGATAAATGCTGAGAAGAATCAGCTTATTAGGTACACTATTATAAATGAAAGATCGATTATGATTATAGGATGAGGACAGGATTAATGAGTATCTTGATGTAACTCAATTGGTCAGGACTCATTGGGCAGGTGGTAGAAAAAGGTTACAAAATCCTCCATTCACTGGAGAGAGTGATGAGGATATCTACCAGAGAATTTATGGAATTGGGTTTCAAAAGTTTGGTCAGACCATTGATTGAATATGGTGGTGTAGTTTGGTACCCACATTTTGTGTGTGAAATATAGGAGCTGCAGGGGTCGCTAAAAAAGCATCTAGATTTGTTTGTAGAAATTATCACAGGACCCAGGTAGTAAATGATATGACGTAGGAGCTGGATTGGGAGTCATTGGAAGAGAGGAGGAGGGTGAAGAGAGTGCTGGGAGTATACAAGATGTATGTTGTGATGGGCTTGGAAATGATTTTGGTCGAAGAATTAGGGGTAATGCATGACCATAGGCACAAGCTGGCATTTGATCAGAGGGATTGGGAAAATTTTCTTTTGTCTGCAAGGGCATCAGGAATTAGAATAAACAATCAAGGGAAATGTGGAATGATTTATCAAAAACGTTGAAGAAATTTAAAATTAAAATTCATACATCACAAAAGTAGAGTGGGGTGGGGTGGGGGGGGGGAATTGCTTCCTCAAAATGTTTTTTACATGTACCACTTACTCATTAGTTCTTATTTTCAGGGGACGGTTGTAAGAAACTGAAATGGAGGAGGAGATGAACACATTTTTCCACCAATTGAAGGAGATGGTTAGAACATTTGAGTTATTTCTTTATTTATAATTGTACTTAACTTATATATGACTTTGTATTTTGGTAAATTGTGTTTTTAAGGATGTCTTGCGTATATTTTAGTATCCATAATTTGTTCTCAGGGTAACCATATTTTAATTGTTTTACAGTTTTATTAATGTTTATTTTTTCACTAACTTTTACCATACTGTTTTGTTTACTGCAGCATTTATGACGATTGGCTCACTCTGTAATATTTGTATCATGTTTTATTTGTAGCACTATCATTTTTACATTGATTATGATTCAGTTAGACTTTTTATGGATTTTGATATAGTTTCTTTTATAATGTTATGATTGAATGTTGGATGTTGGATTTGAGCATTAACACTAACTGCTAGATCAATTTATGTAACAATATTTTTTAATTTTTATTAAAAATATTAATATCACATTAAACATAATTTTCATTTTTAACCAAGTTTAATTTCAACCTTGTTATTAATTTTAGCTTCGGAGCACCTTTCTGGAGGACGATGACCCGGTAATTATTTAACATTTAATACTTTAGTAATTTGTGTTATTTAACTTAATTTAAATGTGATTGAATACACTCTCCAGTGGCAATTTCCCTACACATCCATTTTTCCCCTTTCCCAAACTCTCCTTCTTTGGTTCTCTACAAATTTTCACTTCTTTCATCATTTCTCTTGGTAACTTATTCCAATCCCTGACTCCTTACCTACAAAATAAACCCTTTCCACATAATTGTGTCTAATATCAAGTGCCAGTTTGTGGTCATGATCATCTGCACTACTCCTAATCCATCCATCAATTATTTCCACACCTCATCACCAACATTCTTCAAGCTTCTCTCGTCTTCCAGTGAATCCCATTCCAGCTCTTTTATCATATCACTTACTGTTTGTGTTTTGCAGTAATTTCAGAAGACAAATCTAGCAGCCCTTCTTCATCCCCTCCAACCCCTGTATTTGATAACCAAAATGTGGGTCCCACCACCATATTCAAGCAATTGTCTGACCAAAATTTTTTTTAACCCAATTCCATTATTTCTCTGAGACATTTCCTCATCACTCTCTTCTACAAGTGAAAGGTTTTGAAACCTTTTCCTTCTTCCTGTCCAATGTGTCCTTCCAAGTTGAGTTTGTTACAGAATGTTATGCCAAGGTATTTGTATTTGTAGTCTTCAACAAGCAATTCTTTCCCTATCCTATAATTATGAACAAACTTTATTTTTTTTTATCTGTGTTCCAAAAAAGGGAGTGTCCATAAGCCATGTAGCTCCAATTTGGCCTTCCCCCCCACGTAGCCCGACGTGGCTTTTGGCTCTACCCCCCCTCCCCCCCACATAGCATATAACTTTCTTTTCCTATTGACTTCAGAAGACATTTTGTACTGTTTTCTCTTGTCAGACTATTATAAATTACATATGGAGATAATTAAATGATGGAAATAAATATTCACATGCCTTTGTGTGTTCTGTAACTCATTTTAACTGTGAAAAATAATATGAATAAAAAACTACGTGGCCTGGCTCGGAACCCCCCCTCCCCCTCCTCCCACGTAGACCAGCGTAGCTTTCCAGACAACCCCTCCCCCCTAGACTTAGCCACGTAGCTTATGCACACTTCCTAAGTTGAGTCTTCTTTGTATTTATTTTAATCCTATTTATTATTCACATTAGAAGCAATTATTCTTTATTTGAAGATGGTTTCCAGATATTCAAGTTTAGTCTATCTAGACGCAATGATTTATTTAACAAATAATTTGGAGTGCACCACATGAAATAGATAACTCTGCCTAAGAAGTATTTCTGTTTCTATTGTTTGCAGGAAGAGAACATCGTACTGGAATTAACTTTCATTTCAGGCTTCATGGTTGGGGCAGCTACATTCGCCTGTATCGCTGGGTGGCTGGAAAGGTAAGGGAGACAGGAATAACTGCAATTGTGCTGTAGTATTACCTGTTTCTGCATGAAGGAAACAACACAAACATTTTTCGACAATGCTGCGAAATAAAAGCCGTAAAATGTTATGTTTTCTCATCCTGAGCTATAGAACCAACTCAACCAATGTTGGTTTTAATTGTAAGGCAAGGATTTATGTATGCAGCTGAGCTAGCAAAACCATGATAAATATAACCATGGTAGGAATGCTGGTGATCAAATACAAGTCATGCCAAATTTCAGGTGTGAGCAATAACCAGTCTGTAGTGGTTGGAAGGAAAAAATGTTATTTTCTTTACTCTCAGCTGGAGCCATGTCGATTTTTGAAATCTGAACTCTCAGGCATTTTTTCTGAGCACTGCAGGTTTCAAAAATTTGATGTGACTCTACTTTGGAAAATCAAGAAAACACCGAGAAATTCCACAGAAGTTTACACAATCATATGTGGAAATTTTTTTTGTTGACCACGAAGGTTCTACAGGATATACCACTTACCTGCTGGATGCAGCATTTTTAGCAGTACACGTGCAGCTTTATAAGTATTAGTTTCTTGTTCTGAGATCACTGGCATGTGTTATAGTCCCAACATGAAGCACGCTGATTGCAGACTCAACTGCACAGGCTTCTATCATAGGGAAATCAGACATGAATGACATCTCATATCAGCTTTTTTTACTCTCTGTGAGGTAGTATTTTTGCCGTTTGTTCCTTGTATTTTATGGATTTGGTGTACACTAGACAGTCGTTATTTAAGGCTAGGTATCGCCCTTCAGTTGAGTCATCCCTGAGGCAACGAGCACAATGAGTCCAGAGATACTATAGAGGTAATTTTGTGTTTGTGTGTGCAGGAAAGTGTGATCAGTACATGTTTAGGATTCCACATTTAACTCCATCATGTAACTCAACTCAGTGGGCCTAGATATTACTGTCTGAGCATTATATGGTCCTGGCTTCTGTTTCCAGCAACGAGGACCGTTTCGCTGTTTTTAACTTGCCAGCCATCCCTACAAGTATATAAAATAAAAAATGGGGTAGTTCTCTCTAGTTCCTCCACTAAAGTGTTTTCATTTAAAGAGACTGCCCAGCAAATCCTAATACTCTGTTTTTGTGGGTATTGTGAGCTCATTTGGTTCATTAATTACATGTTGATTTTCACATTTCTTTTATTCCCCTAATTTTGCCATCTCTGAATTTTAATTTTAAATTGTTTCAGCATTTTTGGTTAATTATTCATCACTTCCCTTGGTAATTTATTACACTCCCTGACTGTCTTACCGATGAAATTTTTTTTCCCCTCCCAAAACATTATGCATGAAACTGAGTGTCAGCTTGTGGTAATATTTTTGCTTCCATGCATCACTATTCATTCTCCCACCTATATCTTACACAGCTTATCACCCAGTTTGTGCTTATATGGTTTCAAGACTGGTCTCAGAACAAAAAATATACTAAACATTTTTGTACAGTGAACTAAAAGTCTTCGAATATTTCCCTTGGAAATAAACACACCACAGCCAGTGTTTTTTCCGTTGTTCAAAGGCTCCCTGGAACTCTTCGCGCAGAATGCTATCGAGGGATCTCGTCGAAGTTGCATGGACTACTGGAATTGTGTCAAATCGCTTCCCTATCAGGTCTCTCTTGATTCGGGGGACAGTAAGAAGTGCTGGGAGCTAGGTCAGGGCTGTAGGATGGCTGTTGCAGTGTTGACACGCTGAACTTTTAGCGACGTGAGAGAGGGTGCAGTGTGATGGTGAACAACCAAATTGTCTCTGATCTCCGGGCGGACGCAGCAGACTCGATCCTTCAAACGGCGGAGTACTTCAGTGTAAAAATGACTTGTGACAGTTTGTCTGGCAGGAATAAACTCTTTGTGGATCACTCCTTTGGCATAAAAGAAAACAACGCCTTCAATGTTCTGGTGGCCATTTTTGAAGTTCTTATGCTGTGTGAAAACCCTTGCACATGACATTGATTCTTCTTTACAGGCCTTTTTAATCTTACCAAAAGTCTCTGCAGAAGTTTTGTTCAGTTTTGCACAGAACTTTATCAAATAACGCTGCTCTAAACGACGATGCACTTTCGACACTCCCAGTTTTTAACAGGGTCACTGACACGCACTCATGTCACTAGCGATCTGCTCACTCCACTGCCTCGGAGGCAACTGCCGCTGGTGTGGTTAACTGATACTCTCTACTACTTCACCCTATCGGTAGAACCGTTCTGCGCACCTTCCCATTCTTGAAACTTTGTGAATGCCTTTTCATGCTCAGCAAACTCTTCATCCTAATCCTGTCTTTCAATTAATCCCTTTCCAGTTCTTTTATTATATCAGTTACTGATTAATTTCTGCAGTAATTTCTGGAGACAAGTTGATGTGATTATTTTTTCCTGTCTTGTTTTTTTTTAATATCCTTTCTTATCTTAGTTTTATTTCCAGAGTCATGAGTCTCACCTGCCAGTATAACTGCACATGCTATAGTGCATCACACTGGATCAGAGTGAATACCAGTCCCAGTTTCAAATCCTGGGCCTGGTTGCGGTTTTCTGTGGGTGGTTGCTGGGACGTTACCCAATCTCCTCCTCACAAATTACACATTTCACCAACAAAAATATATCAGTCATACAAAACTAAATTTATTCACTGACAGATGTCAAGACATATGCTGCTCCATAAAAATGACAGGCCTAGGAAGCCAATAGTAGATGGAACCTAGCTTTACAATCATGAACAGCCTCCAATACATGATATGCTGGATAACCTGTGGAAAGTGTAAACACTGAAATACAGTATAATGATGATGAGTCATGAATAATCTGTCTTTTGTAAATATTCATATATGCTATAGTAATCTTATTAAGTTTTTTTTTATATCCAGTAATGACCCAGTGGTGATCGAGATTGTGCTAGGAGGCAGTGGAGGCCACGCAATCCCGTAAACCCTACCGTGCTGTTGCGTGTTGTCCTCGGCTGGTTCCAGCGTTCTGCAACTGGTAATGTAATTAAGTATTTGGCATTACCACTTAACAGTACCATTGTGATTGTTCCTTTTGCCATTGTACATATTTCTTTTAGAAATGCATGCTATCATAATGTCAATATTTATTAATGTGTTTTTTTTATGTATACCTACTGAGGTACCAACAACATCATGAGATAGTGAAGCTGCTTATAATTCAAGCTAAATAATCCATTCTTGTCACAGGTAGGGGTCAGCTTGGCCAGTTCTACAGACTTGGTAATATTCCTGACCTCTCCATGTTTAGGACCATCTGCTACTAGCTGGAACCAAAAACGACTACACTCAATCAGGTGTTATGTCCTATGCTGTACTTTGTATCCTGTCAGTACTGTTATTGAAAATAGTCTCTAGTTTGCCAAGCACGTTGAGTGAGTGTTAACACTCTGCGCTCGCATTCGGGGAGGACACGCGTTCCATCCCCGTCCAGCTGTCCAGATTTGGGTTTTCCATGGTTTCCCCAAGTTACCCCATGTGATTGCCAGGATGGTTCCTTATAAAGGCCATGGCCGGATTCCTTCCCGTTCCTTGCCCCCAAGTTCTTTCCCACCTCTAATGAACTCAACAATGTGTAAAGCCATAAAAAACTGAGATTTGTCTACTGCATTATTTAGCATTTATTTTTTTATTTATGCTACATATTCAGTAAACCTGCCCCTGTAGACTATAACAAAATAATTTTGTTTGGTTATAATCACCTGGTGACAGAGTTTCTTAAAACTCACACAGTCACTTTTGTTATAGCCGCCACAGCATTCCTACTGGTAATAGAGGACCTACAGTTTAATGTGCATTCCAGCACATTTCACATTAAGAAAGCAGATTTTACAAAGGTAAAGGTAATTTGAAGTCCCATAAAAATTTCGGGGGTGATTAGAATACGAATGAGGGACCAATTGTTCGAGAATCATATGTCTTAACCAACTGAGCTACCAGACCACCTGACTTGAAAATTGAAAACAGGAAAAAACAAAGATTAGAAAAGTCTGTCAAATGAAAAAATAAATCAGGAATCAATCAGAAAATATACACAAAAATCACTATAGAATGTATTGCTGATAATTACCACACTTTCTAGTTGCTAAGATAATGATTTTCAATAGGTATAAATATTTATTCACTTCATATGTACCTGAAACTACAACCATAAAAAGAAATATCATATTTTGGGTTTTCACATGTACAGAGTCATCTTTTACATTTTTGATTCAACTGAAGCTTAAAATATACATTTCTGGTGCCATTTGAAGGTTTGTGCCACTTCTCTTTTTTTTTTGCAAGTTAGTTTCATATCACACACTAACTGAGTTTTTTTTAATATGTAATCAACAACATTTTGAATAAGATAATTCATCGGCATTAATGATGGCTCAAATATTTGCATTTTTGAAAATTATATTAAAGTATTAAGTAATACTGTACTGTAATGCACCCATACCAATGTCACTGCATCAAGCCTTGCAGCCTCTGTAGGATTACTAGCTGGTGCCCACAACTTCATTCACTTTTGTAAAGAATTTTGATTGATAGCTACCAATTTGCAACCACCATAGTGCACGATGGGAGACTCGAGGCTAATATCACACACAAACACAAGTGGTCTGCGCTGTGAAGTTGTAGCAGCAAAGAGAAATATAGGGACACACACTAGTTTGGTCTGAATATGAAAATGTTGCAGACCGAACACTTTCAACCACCACGGCTATTGACATTCGGCCAATGTTGTGCACGATGGGAAATTCTATGCCACTACTACACACATACACCAGTGCCCTGCGCTAGGTAGTGGTGGCTGCTGGGTGAAATATAGGCTAGGGACACACACATTTATTTTTGTACATATATATTTGTAGGATTATTGTAGATTTGATTTTCTGAGTTTTCATGTGAATTCGTACTTTAAGCACTTTAGAAGAGAATGAAATGGTACTCAACTTTTGAATAGCAACTGATTTCAAACAATAATTGGATTGTCTGCTATTAACATCTCAATCAATTTAAAAAAATGAATCAATAATGTTCATTACATCATTGATTCTGTTTCATTGTAGCAATACAACATTTGAAATGATGATTATTATGTAATAAGTATGCCAAGCAACTGTTTTAGGGTTTTATTTATTTACAGATGCACTGAGGTATCTTCAGCGATCCAATTTTCTGAATTGTATGCTGTTTATAATTTTACATATAAGTTTTTCTTAACACTTTTACAGTTACATTTTTTATATTATTTTAGGTTACCTAATGTTTCATGTCTGTTGTGCCACTATTTTTTATGCATGGAATAATTCATTTTGCTGTTCTGCAGGGAGGTGCTAATAATTTACTAGTTACACTGAAGTACTTTAAAATTAAAATTTCTTCAAGGTAATTGTAAGATGGTGATTGGTACAAAAGGAAATTGTCACTGGGCATGTGTTCCACTACTATTAATTGAGACTATAGTAAAAAGCACATTCTTTTTTGCAAAGTAATTATATATTCAATATCTGCAAGCAGATTTTAGTTTGGACTGGTATTAATTGTAATTAGGGTCCAGTGAATGTTGAAGTAAAAAACTGAAAATATACAGTATAAGTAGCTGAAGATGTAAGGGAATGAAGAGAAATAAAGAGAAATACCAATAAGGAGAACAGAACTAATAATAACAAAATGTAAAATTGTTAAAACTTGAATAAAAATTTGGAGCCAATCTTTTCAAAGAGGGAGCCAGTGATCATTCTTTTTTATTATTATTTTATCTTCGGCCTAACAGCATATATTATATACGGTATTGCCTGTTGGTAGAATTTCTTTAGTTTCAGTTTGGGGAATTATATTGCTACATAGATCTTGGTTGATATGACCAATGAAACAAGGCAATTTTATTCAAAAAATTAAGAAAACAATAAATATTAACAAGTTTCTTTGCATCATTTAAAAAAATGATGCTGGCACCAAGAATTTTTGTTTATGCTTTACTATTGTTGAAGAAGTCAACACAGAATGAAGATAAATATTTAAGGATGTTAACTTATCAAGAACACAGAAAGGTAGTAAAAATTATTTATTATCACACAGTGAGTGTAGAAATGCTTGTTGAAGTGGTGAAATGTAAATATCTTGCCACATTAGAAAATTTTAAGTACAGATTTCAAAGTATTGCATCTGTTAAAGAGGGTCATCAGAGAAAGCACCTGAAAGGAGATGGAAATGGGATGAAAAATCTTGGCTAAACCATTTCTTGAATACAATAATATGGAATGGGATCCACATTGTGATTATCAAGTTAATTTAACTGTGGTTGAGAGCATACTCCACTTGCAATTACCAACATACCCATTTTTCACCTTTTTTGTACCCTTTTTTCCCTCTACCAATTTTGTTTTTAAATCCTTCCAGGTTTTCTCATAAGCTATCCATCATTTCTCTTGGTAATTTATTCAAAATCTGACACCCTCTGAACCAAAATTCACTCAAGCCAAGCCCCCCCCAAACCAAAGTCCGCTCAAGCCCCCTCCAAAACAAAATCCTGGATCCGCCCCTGCAGTTGCACCCAAAATTGATTGCCAGCATGTGGTCATGGTCATCTTTTCCCATCTACACACCACTCTGTAGGGAGACAGTATTAGCTAAGCTAAGCATAGGAAGAGTGGATAGGCGATTGTACATTTAATATTTGTAAAGGCTCAGTCATTTCCTTGAAGCATTGTTGAGTGCGGAGGCGCACAGTGTAATAAAGTAATTGTTGAGTAAGTCTGAAGCTGGCTGCTGCGGGAGATGGATGAAAATATATAGCGCGGCATAGTAAAGAGAACCATGCATCTGTTATTTAAGTATTGAGTGGACCGAAAAGCAATGAGCTGCTGTCCGTTAATCATTTTCGACAAGTGCTTCACGAAGAACGATGAGCTGGTAGTATTTCAAGGTCGGGATGCAGTCTGTAAATTAGCTAGACTGAAGCGTGGTTAGAATCTGAGGTCGGAGGAGAAGAAGTAAGACAAACATTATCCATGGTCAAAGAAAAATTCTAATCAGTGGTGGTGGTGAATAACATGTATGTGTTGTGTGAATAAATCCAGAGTGAACTTTAAAGCAAACTGTGAAGTTAGTTCTGGTACAAGTCGAACCTGCAAGCCTAACAATCACATATTCACATAACCACATGCATTATCACAAGCCCAAGTACAGGCTACTATTAAACTTTTACAACTCTTAATTCTCCCACCAATATCTTTCCACATATCATCACCAATATATCCCTTGTACACTTCCAGCACGCTATTCATCTGCCTCCTGATTTCCAATGAATCCCATTTCAGCTCCTTTATGATATCATTTCCAGTATCAAAAAATGCGGTTACACTAAAATAAATTACGTGAATTTGGTAAGCTGTTTGGAAATAGGCAATAAGACACAAGGCAAGGATATTCATGTGACCCACCCAGATATTTTGGGTGAAATGGACAATGGCAGAAAAACTACCACATATTTGATGCTGTCATCGACACGAGAAGAAGAAGGAGGTCATATCATTGCTTGAATATGGTGGTATAGTAAGGGAACCACATTTTGGATATCAAATACAGGAGTCAGGTGAGATGCAAAGGAGAGCGGCTAGACTTGTCTCTGTAAGTTACCATAGAACACAATCAGTAAATGATATGGTTTATTTATTTTGGGTACCACCTAACAAATTTGGAACAAAGGACATAGGATTCAAACTACAACAGAGCACTGTGAATAATGAACCAAGTCTTGAATCTGAATAAAATTTGAAGGCACACCAAAGTTAAGACATATAAAATTATGGCAAGACCAGTTCTTACTTATCGACCTGAATCCTGGACAATAAAAGCACAACTTACTGTGGTTGAAATGATGTCCATAAGAAGAGCTGCAGGACGCACATTGCAGGACATACACTGCTAGATCATATCAAGAGTAATAATAATAATAAAATAACATATAAATTAAAAGTAACACCAGTGTTTTGACATGTTCAAAAGTATAGTTAAAGTGGGTCCAGCATGTGGAAATGAGGGACAAATGCAGAATACCTGGCTTACCCAAAGGAAAAAGAATGACTGGAAAATCAACTAAAAGCTGCTGGGAGCCCAGACTATACTTGAAAATACGTGAAAATGATAATGATGGCTGTTTTAGAAAATGATTATTTTGTTGCAGTACCAGAGTAGGAATTGGCACAAAGGAATAATTGCAGGTGTCCTTCCTTCTTATTTAGGTGTATAGGAAGGCAGTACATAGGTTGCAGTCACTATGCAACCTTAATCATTACTGATTTTTCAAAAATTATGAGGAAAATTGATATGACTGAGATCAGCTCATACAAACACCCCACGGGTGAGGAGTGAGGAAGGTGAAGTTGCTTGCTGGAGCAACTAATTTAGGGACTAGCAGTTTACTGTTGTCTCACCTGTGATGTTTGTTTTTCTTCCAACAGCAAAGCATGAATGTTTGTATAACCTGTACTATAAATCAGAATGCACAACTTTGTCATGCTTAATGGAGGGCTAATCTCTGATATAGTGGTTTGATTAACATCTTCTGTGTATTCTAATATACTATATTTCAGAAAACTGAACAAATAAATAATCAAAGCAATGGAACAAAAAAGAGTCGCGTGTTTATTTGTGTTGCAGCATGATCTTTAGAGTGTATCCTATAAAGGAGTGCAATGTTATCTGGGGTGCCTACCTGTTAACATTTCTTCCTCCATTTCCCTATCACGCAAAATTAAAAGGTATACTACAGATCATAAGCTTGGACCATAAGCTTTCAAACTATAAAAACCTCATATGAATTGGTTTGATAGTCTTTGTGGTATGCCTGGACAAATGGAAGCGCCTTGATTACAGATTTATAATTAATATATTTTTCTCGGGCTTCCAGCCGTGTTAAGATGTCACATTTATAATTGCTTGGATACGAACGAGCAGTCTGGTAGCTCAGTGGTTAAGGTGCTGGCTCTCACAGTTCGGCATACCTGGTTCAAATCTCGACTGGGAGAGTCATTTTTAAGGTTGTATGAAATTTGCCAATATGTTTCTTGGTTCGGATTCCACGTTAAATTGTAGGTTCACGGATAACACGTGGCAAATTGAAACTCTGTACCACATCACGAGATCATATGAAAATTTTAGGGGCAGAAGTCATTGATTACTGCAAAAGGCGAGACACACCTCTAAATAGTGAATCCTCACTAATGAACGGAATGGCCCATTTGGACAGTTTTACTCTTGGAGTCAAGATTTATGACTTTTTTCTGTTTTCACATTTTGTAACAGCAAGCAATGTCTTATTTTTCTTTCAATAAGATAACTGTTGTTACGAGATATTGCACACTGTACCTGATATTCATGCAAGTCTGATGTTAACTGAGCAGTGCAGTACCCACCTCACAGTAAAAATGTTGGATTGTGACACTAAGCACTCCTCATCTATTAAGCTGTGTATTTTTTTACTGTCCTTTGTTATATAAAAAAATGTAACGAATCTGATTTCATATGACAATGGGTTATGGGTCATTATTTGAAGTGCCATCTGTAGTACAAAGGGATATTTGTATCTCAATTGTTTAGCTGAACAGGGTAATAAATATATTTGCTAGGGCAACTATATTAGGGATAGGGACGGAAGCTTCAAATTACCACAGATGGTGAGACATACCTGTCAATAATGTCTTACTGAAAGAAAAATAGTACTATTTTGCTCACCATTGGTGACTCCTATTTTGCTCTGAAGCAAGTTTAAGATCACAAGCGATGTCTTCTTTTTCTTCCATTAATGTAACTGGTGTGTTGTAGTTTTGAAAGTTGTGCCTGATAACGTGTGTCTTTGCAGGTAAGATGCTCACTCGGGATCCTCTGCCACTGCAAGGAGAAGCTGCCTAGGGCCATCGCAGCTGACTATACCGCCACTGTTTGCGGTTTAGGACCATGGCGCATTTGCCACACCCAGCTCCACTCGCTCGGTTCGACAGCAGTGAGGTCAACTTCACCACGCTCGCCCAGAGGTCACTGCCACCATTGCACTGTGCTCCAGAATCTACCTTTCTCCCTGCTCTCTGGACCCCAAGTTCACACTGGTACGAAACAGCCTACCATGTAACCAATCATCTGTCTCGAGTAGCAATTCTCAAGGGGTCCATACCTGATCAACTTTTGTCGTTTAATTCAATTGCGATGGAGTGCACACTCTAGTGGTAATTTCCCTACACACTCATTTTCCGCCCTCTTTCCTCTTCCCCGCTTACTTTTGCCTTCTACAAATGTCAACTTTAAATTGTTTCAACGTTTTTGGTAAATTATTCGTCAGTTTTCTTGGTAACTTATTACAATTCCTGACTCCCTTACATGCAAAAGAAAATCTTCCAACATCATTGTGCCTGAAATTGAGTGCCAGCTTCTAGTTAAGGTCATCTCTTGAAAATGATGTTAAGCTAGTTGATTTACTGATCTGCAAGATACTATTTCCTATCCTTCTGTCTTACAGGATCTTCATACAGTCTCCTTTATTATACAGGTTACTAATTTTATTCAACAGTAATTTTCACAAACAATTATGGCTGTTCTCCCTCTACCCCTAATGGCAATAATATGGGCCCTAAAGTATTCCACCATAGACAAGCAACTATAAGATTTTGTATCTCATTCTCTTACTTCCACGGTACATCCCCTCATCACCCTTTCCAATAAGTGAAGGATTTTGAAGCCTGTCCTTACCACCTGCTCAATGTGTTTTGACAAAACTAGTTTATGATCAAATGTTATATCAAGAAGTTTACACTTAAGGTCTTCGGCAAGCAATTCCTCTTTTATCTTACAATTATACAAAGCCTTAATCTTCCTATCTGTGTAGCTAATAAGTAGAATCATTTTGTAGTTTACTGGTATCTTCATTCGATGTTAACCAGCACGGCTATGTGCACACTCCAAATGCCAGTGTAGTTGCTTACAGTTCTCTCTTTTTTTAATTCTGTTACATATATTATTTAATCCAGAAACAACTCAGCTTTTAAACCAACGACACACTAATTGATTTGATTAATGAACAGAAATGGTTGCAATACGCTACTCTGTGGCATTGTAATCATACTATAGTTTTATGTACCTTCAACACCTTCACCAACCCGGTGACTTGGGAAAGCTTCCTCATCACAGGACTGCCAACTTGTGTATCCTCCACCCAATATATTAGCTCACCTCTAACCATTGGGCAGGCTCCTACATAGCTCTAACTGTGAAACCATTGGCCATCAGAATGAACGGACGCAGAGTATCGGCATTCACCCAGAATCCTGTATCTTATCAGCCATCACTAACAATACCAACAACTTCAATGCTTGCTTCATAGTCTGTGCCATCAGAGTAATCTCTGACAAAAGTAGCATCTCTGAACTAAGAAGGTGGAAACTGACTTATCAGTATAAATTGGGAACCAGACAACCACTAAATTGAATATAGCACCATACTTCTACTTCTCTTCTAACCATTCCCCGCACCGTTCCTTTCCCCACAACACCATCGCTCACCAGAGCAAACCTTTTTTTTTTTTTAATTTAATTTAATTGCAATGGAGCACAGGCTCCGGTGGCAATTTCCCTACACACCCATCTTCCCCCTATCCTGCACCTACCTACATTTGCCCTCTACAAATTTATCTTTAAATTCTTTCAAAGTTGTTTTGAAACATCAAAATTTGTTTTAGTTTTTAATTTTTTTCAACGTTTATGTATATACATATATATTGTATACTTTCTTCTGACATCTACTGCATTTCTGCGATTAGTTTCTACGATCAGGTTAATTATTTACGGGCTTATACCTTTCAACTCCCATCCTCACTATGTTGCTTTTATCCCACTATGAGCTGCTGGCCTGGCCTGGCCTGCACACTCAGTTGCCTCCCAGCTTCTATCAGGCAGCCACCTCATTCTGCTGCTGAAGAAGGGCAATAAGCCTGAAAATTTTTCATGTTATCTGAGTGTGTGATTTTTTCCATGTCTCAACAATGTTTTCTCCTATCTAAATATGTAATATATATAATAATAATAATAAAGGAAAGGGAAATTAACCCACCACATACCAAAGTGGATGGCTGCGATGAGAGGGAACCCTTGTGTTGACAAACAAATACACAATACAAAATATTTCGGCATCTGCCTTCTTCGGTGGTAGAAAAACAGGCCATTAGGCTCCGTACGTGTGTACATAACGAATGTCACCCAAAGACCATATAATATATGAATAATGACTATAATAATATATATATATATATATATAATATTTACAAAAAAAACATATAGCGAAATGAACCACCACTTACCTTAGATGTTGGTATCAAGGGGTGAATAAATAAGACACAGGAAAAACTATGAATATTTCGAGACTTGGCTTTTTCAACAGGAGAAAATGAGGGAGGGAGGGTAGTGTGGGAGACTGTTTCACAGAATGTCCATATATGGTATCATGGGGTGAACACATAAATAAGCACAAAACACAGGCTTGTTTATGTGTTTCACCCCATGTTACCATCATCTAAGGTAAATGGTGGTTCATTTTGCTTTCCCTTTTTTTGTAAATCCATTCGCTAATTAGTTCCTATTATTTCCTGGTAACTATATATATATATAGTTATTTTTTGTGACTCACATGGGGGAACCATAATACCATGACCTGTGAAAGAAAGGTCTGTAGTTCTGATTCACCAGTAGCTTATGAAATCGATTCTTCTACTCAGTACCGGATTAACTACGTAGCAGGAGGTAGCAAATGCTACGGGTCTCGTGCCTTCTAGAGAGCCTCGCGCCTCCTAGAGGGAGGCCCGCACCTAGGCTGGCCGGTGATCTTTTTTTTTTAGCTCTACAATTTTCCCCAGATGGCAAAAATCAAGGTCCTTTTCTTCACATTTGCTACGGGCCACGTGGTCTCTTAATCCGGCCCTGCTTCTACTTGTTGCCCTCGTGGTTTGAATATTTACACATATTGCAACAGTCGTCTGAAGGAGATGTACTGTGTCTTTAAGTTCTGTCATTTGTAGTCAGTAACAGCAGACACAAATAAACAAACTGCTTGTGATGTTATCGCTAAAGTCATAAGCTGCGTTCCCGATTTAAAATTAGTCAGAAGTAAATGAACTCAATGTAATTTTTATTATCATTTGACATTAATGTGATTAACTATTTTACCTGCATTACACTCTCTGCTTGTTTGTTTCAGGTGCTCAAGAACCTGGCGGCTAATGCCCTTCAAGTCTCAGTGAAGACACCCTGCCTCATACCTAATGACACACACGTCTCTGCTTTTTTAAATTTTCAAATATCACCCTAAAACTGTGCTTTGTAATAAGATTGTTTTTACATATAATGCTGTAATCTTTATTATAGTTCCACATCATCTCCAATGCAGAAATCACAGTACAATAAAGAATAATATGGTCCCTTGTATTGTTCATTTTTTAAATTAGAGATGTGTAGATGGATTAAAAAAAGTTCATAGCAGAACAGTTTTGAGATTGCCATGCTTGATTTACAAACTAAAAGAATCAATGATCAATGACCCAGGAAATAAATTACGTACTATAAAACCAGGCAACACAGACCTTCAGTGGCTTAAGAATCAAAGACAATGATTGCCATAATAGACAAAATAAAATAAACTTGTAAATCCAAAAATTTAAATCAGAGCCCATCAACAGTAACCACGAAGCACTAATGGAAACATCAAACTCAAGCATCAGCTTGAGTCTCAATCAGACAAAAGATCAAAGCAAAATCTTTAACGATTTTACATTTCAAGTTCGCTGAAGAGGTAGCTTAAAGGCACTCTTTCCTAATTTCCTTGTAGTAAAATGCGTTGTACCCGATAACTGAATGTTACCTCAATAGGTCGGCAATCTCAAGTGAGTCGATTGTGCCCAGAGGACTGGCCGCCACCATAGCATTGCTTGGCTTACCAGAAAATTTCAAATAAATAACTGCAATCAGTATTGTTTGAATTTTAATTTCGATAGAAGTGTATCTGTGATTGCAAGCCGAAAGGAAATTGTCTGCTGTGGAAGTACAAGAATGGCAGAGCTAATCATAACACAAGGCAGGGTTTAAAAGAATCACAATGAGGCATTCATTTAAATGTACATAATGCTTTTTTTAAAATAATATTTAGATGAAAAACTTCATATAAGAACAGCATCCAATGTTTATGCTCTAGTCTCTATAGAACTCATTAGAAACAGGTCACCACATATTGTACAAACATTTTTGACAGGGGATGAAAACTGTTAAGGCTGGACGATGGCTAAAACAATGTTCCAGCTACTAATGAAAAGATAATTAGCCACCTTAGTTTCATTAACAGCTATGACAGTTTTATCCAGTCCCTTTCTTAGCGACTCTACAAATAAAAATTTTCGTAATCTCTTATGCCCGGAATCAATTGCTTATTCTCCCATGGCCTTCTCTAACAGATGCAATGCACGTACAACAGTTTACCAGTACTTCTTTACTCTCTCTACATGGATAAACCAAAAGCCTGTCCTGACCAATATCTTCATGAGTCTACATACTTCCTGGGGGATGGTACTGCAGGACAAGCTTTGGAAATCTGTCATTACTCATCCTTGGAACATGGTCCTTCCAATTTGTCCTTTTTTCTAGAGGAAGGGGGGAAATTCTGCAATTCAAACAGGAAATATTCAGTTGTTGCTGATTTCTTAATTCCTCTATCATTCAGGGAATATCCTTTTACTGACTTTAGGAACTTCCTTTTGGATGATTGAATATTATTTTTGTGATGGATTTTATTTACTCATGTTTTACTGCCTTATACAAGAGGCAGTACTGCCATTGTCTAATGAAATTTAAGTTGAATCTTCTCTTGGGCTTTACATACACACATGTATTAAAATTGGTGATGTTTCTTCTTCGTTTTGTTATATTCACAACCAAGTTAGGTAAAGCTGGATAATTGTTTTGCTGGTTGATTGTAAATCACTATTTTGGCTCTGATAGGATATTTCCCTTCAAATGCCATAAATTTCATTTTTGTATGAAATAGCTGCAAATTGTAATTTTTATCAGCACCTAAGAAATAAAATATTCTAAGTCACAGTTCTGTCTTCAAAGAGCCTTTAAAAAGAACTAGAGCTATAGTAGCATTCACTGACAATATTTTAGAAAGAACTAATTACTGCCTGTAGGTATATTTTGTGATTTGTCGAAGGCATATGACCGAGTATATCATTAAATTCTCACACAAAAGTTAAAGTCTTATCATATAGATATCTATGTTGGTATATGGATTGCTGCCTACCTTGTGAAAATGTAATTAGAACATTTAAAAGATAATTAATTTAATTCTGGTGGAGCACACGCTGAGGTGGCAATTTCCCTACACAACCCCCCCCCCCCTTTTTTTCTCTTTAATGCTGAGTCATGTGGTTCACAGTTTTATGACTGGAATCTCATCAGATGTGTAGTGTCTCAGGGTTATATATTATTGTCCTCTATTGTTGTTGATATCTGTATTGTGTTACAGCTGTAAACATTTTTGTCCTTTTTCACAGATGATACAAGCGAAGGAATTAAAAAACCTGCAGTGTTCTCTACTGAACATACTGCAATTAATGTCTTTGATTGTATTAATGAGTTAATGGTTGGTCTTAAACTTTGATAAAACTCAATATATTCAATCAGTATGGCACACTTATTAATACAGAGATTATGCTATTACAATAGTGTAAGAATCTCCAATCTAGTGTCATGCAACCTAGTATTTTTTTTTCTTAATGTGAGCAGGATGAAGAGAGTCATGGGAGTTTACAAGGCATACATTGGTGATGAGGTGTGGAAAGACATTGTGTCAAAGACGTGCTGTTTGCTGGGGTGTGCATACAGTAGTACTTTGAGCTATAACCGTGGTCGTGGTACCGAGTGGTTCTGTTCCTTGGTCGCCAATCGCTTGTTTAAATAATAAAATAGGATACCACAAGAGATAAAGGTATGTTCATAATTAAAACTCAGTAGACTTTCTGATAAACTAAAATTGATATATTGTGCAAAAGTTCTTTTACAATCTCGGTACCAGCGCAATAAATGGCATCAGACTTCTTTCCAAAAATAAAATGATTGCAGGTTAAAACATTTACACACAACGTAAGCAGCTTCCGATGAACCCCATATTGATCAAAAGTTTATAAACATTGAAAGCGCGACATCACTTCAACCCGGTGTTGATGTTAGTTATTTGTGGAGGAATACTCTACATTTCGATACGGCCCCGATCACTTCGTTCCAGCCCGGCACATGGCGCGACTTACACCCCCGCGTTCTCTCCTCGCTAACAAATCTGCTGAATAGCTGAAGCCAGACTGAAGAACGCCTCTGGCAGGCCACCCTCTTAAATAGGCTGGGCATTTTTTGTGACACCAAGCAGTGGGATTTCCCACCCTCTCTATCTAATCCTGGCTGCTGTCTCTCTCACACTGGCGTTGGGTTACAAAGGCTTGCCCCCTAAGTTTTTCCGATTTTCATGAAATTTTGTAGTAACATAGAGTTCATCATTCTAATCATTTTCGATCCTTATAAAATTTTTCGTATCTGCTCTCCTATTTTTGTTATTAATTTCCAAAGTTCAATAAACCTATTTTCTAGATTTAGTGTCCCAACTATTTGTTCTAGCGTGTTAATTCTAATCTTCAGGAATTCTACATATTTTGACAATTAATTTGGTGTATCTCACTACCTTCTAAAAACCTTTCATTAAAAAGATATCGCCTCCCAAAGTTTTCACCCCTTCTAGCGGCCATTATGGAATGCAGAATAATTACTTTGAAATTAAATATCTTATATTGAGAGTGCATTGTTTTGATAAAACTTTCTGCCAAACTTACTTAAAAAAATTGCTCTTTCATAAAAATAGGGTGCCTCCCAGATATTTTGTCTAGTTTTTCTTGACATTTATTTCTGCCCACTCCAGACTGTATATTTGGCTATGATGCGTTAACAGCTTTCGCTTTGAAATTACTTTTAAAATACTTCCACTCAACTCAACGATCTCAAACTGCTATTATCATCTTTCCTCAAGAAGACCTTTAATCTGACATAATTTTCTTTTTACTACTTATTTTATTCTTGACTTACTATTTTTTCCTTTATTGAAAAAGTACCTTAAAACTCGTCATATTTCCTCTAAATTTCGTTTGAGACCATGTTTTCTACTTCTAAACTAAGACTCGATACTTTCATCCCAGTATCTTAATTAATTTACTATCATTCTTTCATTCCCTATGTAACTCTGATCTAACTATACTTTGAAATGTGTCAAATATTTGAAACCACTAGAAAATTACTTTGAAAATGTTCTGCTGTTCATTTGCTATATGCTTGCAGCCTTTTAACTGAATTTTGTAATATATTGACAAAATTGAGGATATATCACAATTGGTCAAAGAATTAAGAGACATCCATGGAAGGGTAAACTTGATCATGAACACAAACTGGCACTCGATTTCAGGAATAAGTGAATGATAAAATTTTCTTTTGTGGGTAAGGGTGTTAGGGATTGGAACCAATTACCAAGTGAGGTGATGAATAATTAATCAAAAACGCTGAAGGAATTTAAAATTAAAATTCATAGTGGATAAAAGTAGAAGGGTATAAGAAAGGGGGAAATTCGTGTGTATGAATATTGGCACCAGGGCATGTAAAATTAATTAACTTAAAGTATACGGTAACTTGATTGTCAACCTTGTTGTCACAATCAAACAAAATGTTGTAAGCTGCAACCTTTAGTCTCCAATCAATATATATATATTATTTATTATATCTTGGTATTAAATAATGATTAATAATTAAAAATGTAAATACTATGAAATTGTAAATATAACGAGTTCCACAGACGCTTTTAATATTGTACTGGGGTAGTTGTAAGCTCTTAGGTTTAAGTAGGATTAGTATTGTCTTTGGAGAGTCAGAGAGGAAGTATTATTGTCTTTAGAGAGTCAGAGAGAAAAAGAGAAATACGTGCAGAAGCACGTACAAAAAGTCTTGCTGCGGCTGTGGTGTAATTTTAGGAACGAAATGTATTAAGTGGTGATGTTTGTAATACGGTGTTAAAGTTGTGATATTAAAAGTGAAGTATACCTATGTACTATCGCTTTTCATTTAGTCGTTGCCAGACCTATAAAAGTTATTAAAATCGTTGCGCTTAACATTACGGGCCGGGTTTCCAAGCAAAGATATTCTTGGAACCGAATTGTTACTTTATTAATTAACATTTTGGAGCTAATCCTCCCAGTACGCCCTTCTGAGCGTACAAAACTGGATATAACCTCCCAAATACATTAGCCTCACACAGTAATTAGTTTTACTGTTATGTGAGAAGGGGAGGTTACAAAGCGTGAACATCATGTATACAGATGTTGTGATGGGCTTTATTTTCTGTTGCTGCTATTTGTTATTTTATATGGTTGTTTTTCAGTTTTTAACATTAGCCAACATTGGCCTCTGTATTCATGCTACCATGGTGAAACACCAGCAGTCAAATGCAGAAAACCATGAAAGAGCCACCACCGAATTTCCTAGTTCACACAACACATCAAAAGAAGTCATTTTCCTTTTTACCAGTATGCCAGCCTAAGACATCTGAAATCAGTAATGAAGGGTCACCGCCCAATCCCTCGACATTTTGGACGTGGTTTCACCTTGGTTTCGCCACTTGTTGAAGACACTCATCACAGCGCTCCTCGAACACCTGACAAATCGTGTATTTTCCGAAATGCACGTGCCGAGCCTCCAGGCCATCACAATGTACCCTCAGTCAAACTCGGACAGACTGCGTGCCTTCCCCATTCTAAACAGAGATAGCACGCTCACAGATACTTTATGCACTGTGTGTGTGCCTGCTACTTTAAATTAAACTAAGAGTTTCCTTGGTGTATATTAACAGATGAGTATTTGCACCAACAGCTCGGCAAATGCCAATGTGAACACAAACAAAGAATGTGGAGTAACGTTTAACCTGTCCCTCCAATGTGCTTTGCTGCTATAAAGTTAGTAATGCTATACCAAACCTACATTGACACCCTGTTAAATGAAACAGAACACTAAAAAATTACTCTACTGGGTTGTTTACAGTGTTAATAATCCTATGTAAGGATCTAAACTGCTCATAGGTTATCACCTCAACTCTAACCGTGTTACTCATGTGCCATTTGGATTATCGATTGTTCTAAAATTCTTGCGGCCACTACCTATCTTGATTAAACCCCAAACTAGGAAGATAAGGTTCACTTAGCAATAAACTTCACTGCTAGTAAGTTCAAATTCAAAGTTTCACTTTATTCTTAGAAAAATTGTACAAGTCCAAACAATCAATGACTATCGGGAAATATTTACCAAGTTCTTAGACTGCAAGGTATGAAAAGCGATCAGACCAGACCAAACCCTGTAGTAAAAATTTAGAAGTCACTTTGAAATAAACCTAAACTGTTCTGCTGTATTATGAAATTCTAAGATGGATGTCCCCATACCGCGCTTTCCGCTTTCCAGTGCAGAGTGCCACACCACCCGACAACCTCTCTGCTCCAGTGATCACCAGCAAAAAGATGCCAACTAGTGCCCGTTAGCCGTATATGTAGACTCCCTGTTTTCTAGACAAATCACTCCAAGTTCAAAGGTCAGCTGGTATTAAAACTGTGTATTCGTGTGCCGATGTTGCAAAACAGTTCTTCATTTTTGGCCCATACTACTCCTATCATTCAGAAATTTTATCGGTAGTTCAGAAATCTAATATATGTATATTTTGATCCTTAAGGAAATTTCTGAATCTTCAACCGTTTAGCTGTAAAAAATCATTTTCTATGGTTCCAAAAATTTATTCATAACTTCTACAATTTTACACGTACGAGACTAAAACAATGTTTATTTAACTTCTAATTATACCCTCTTTCATTTGATATTACGCAAGGCATGTTTACTCCTCTACAGAAAAAATATGAATTATGATGCAACAGCTTATTTTAGACCAAGCTAATAACTTTCCGATGATTTTGAAACCTGCTTTAAACAATTCTACGTGTTCTCAAATGCCTACTGTGCGGTTTTGAAGTCGCTAACGGTTTTCTCCGATTTATTATTAATTTTTGAAGTGAACGCTCTTCTGGCTGAGACAACCCGGAAATATAGTTTGTTCACACATATTTAAAAAATCTTTACTTTGTTTGATCTTGATCAAAATACTGCCTGTTTCTTAACGAGACTTATTGGGAACGGTTCCTAATAAGTCATAGTATATTCCGAATATATTTTACCCCCTTGAATTTACGTACATTACTTGAAATTATTAATTTTCCTTTGTGCCATGTATCTGCCTTTACTATACAACATATGAAAAACAACCTTTAAATTATACTGAACTTTTCAAAACTTAAGTTTGTTGTTTCAGCAAACGTTATGTTATTTTCTTGCTACAAGTTGGCTTCTTATATCTTTTCCAACATCTGATTTCTCGAATCTAAGATGTGCAATTATGTGTTAATTTTTTTCCTACCGGCTTTTAGTTTTTAAAGCACTCAAAACATTTTAGTATGCTTTCATCGCTATAAGGATTATTTATCTTTTGACTGTTTATTATACTGAATATACCTCAAAATGAAGAAAATATTGACTTTACTGAAATTACACCGAAACCAAATATCGCATATGTTGATGTTATGTTCAGTCATTTTACAGCTATTTATTTAGTATTGTTTCTTGAATTAGCTGTGTAAATGACTCTACAGCTGCAGTATCATGTGGTTCACCTATGCCTGCTATTCTATAAACAAATTTTGTCATGAAAATTTACGAAACTGTAGGCTAGCTTAGTGCCCTGTCAAACAATGAACAAAACACTACACAAGCACTCTGAACTCTATCAACACACACAATTTTGCTGGGAGCGCAGTCTTAAATGTTATCTTGGTTGTTTGGGTTGAACCCAGTCAATTTATTGAAACCTTACGTCCTCTGAAGAAGGTCACAAAATGATGGCTGAAATGTTAGGTTTTGATAAATTGACGTGGTTCATCCCGGACAACCAAGATAACTCACAACTTTGTTACGCTATGAATTTGAAAAAGGTCACTGGAAACCTGTTTTGATCAAAAAATTGGTACGATATTTCCATCACTAAAGAAAACTATACCGAAAAAGGCTATTAGTAGCATGAAACACAAATTGCATTATCTGGTGTCAAGCAATGGTTTCTTCCGGTGTCACTGTATAAGAAATTTTACTGTTTTACAACACTTATCATAAACTGTTATTCAATAATCTTCAGAAAACAAACCCATCAATTTCTAAACATTTTAAACTTGAATAAATTTGGAAATAATGATACACATTATTATTATTATTTTTTTTTAAGAAGGGGATACAAATATTGTACTTCCATAACTACCATGACTTACCAAAGATAATTAAAAAGTTTAAAATCAGTCTTAAAACATTTCCTTTATTGTTACACACTACTAAATTTTGTAGATTTTTTGAAATATAGATTAAGGATTATCTCCAACAGGCAAAAAGAATACTTTGTCCACAGTAGACACCTGGCCAGCAGTGGTATGAAGAACACAGATGCAATCTCCGACACCCTGGCCGGTGGCAGTATGAACAACACAGATGCCATCTCTGACACCCTGGCCGGCGGTGGTATGAATAACACAGATACCAACTCCGACACCCTGGCCGGTGGTAGTATGAAGCACACAGATGCCACCTCCGACACCCTGGCCGGCGGTGGTATGAAGCACACAGATGCCTCCTCCGACACCCTGGCCGGAGGTGGTATGAATAACACAGATGCCATCTCCGACACCCTGGCCGGCGGTGGTATGAATAACACAGATGCCATCTCCGACACCCTGGCCGGTGGTGGTATGAATAACACAGATGCCATCTCCGACACCCTGGCCGGTGGTGGTATGAAGCACACAGATGCCTCCTCCGACACCCTGGCCGGCGGTGGTATGAAGAACACAGATGCCATCTCCGACACCCTGGCCGGCGGTGGTATGAATAACACAGATGCCATCTCCGACACCCTGGCCGGTGGTGGTATGAATAACACAGATGCCATCTCCGACACCCTGGCCGGTGGTGGTATGAAGCACACAGATGCCACCTCCGACACCCTGGCCAGTGGTGGTATGAAGCACACAGATGCCACCTCCGACACCCTGGCCGGCGGTGGTATGAAGCACACAGATGCCTCCTCCGACACCCTGGCCGGCGGTGGTATGAAGAACACAGATGCCACCTCCGACACCTTGGCCGGCGGTGGAATAAAGAACACAGATGCCACCTCCAACACCCTGGCCGGCGGTGGTATGAAGAACACAGATGCCATCTCCGACACCCTGGCCGGCAGTGGTATGAAGTACACAGATGCCTCCTCCGACACCCTGGCCGGCGGTGGTATGAAGAACACAGATGCCACCTCCGACACCTTGGCCCGCGGTGGAATGAAGAACACAGATACCACCTCCGACACCTTGGCCGGCGGTGGTATGAAGAACACAGATGCCACCTCCGACACCTTGGCCGGCGGTGGAATGAAGAACACAGATACCACCTCCGACACCCTGGCTGGCAGTGGCCTCCGTGTTCTCAGCCAGGTGCCACCTCCGACGACCTGGCCGGCGATGGTCAGAAGTAGCCACAAGCTACCGTCAACACCTGGCTGGTGGTGGCTGATCCTTGCTTCTCAGTCGCCTCTCGTTTCTTCGAAATCTTCTGGGCATGGACAAACAAGCAGTAATGTTAATTAATTTTTAGAAAGTAACTATACATTTATATAACAAAATGTACAGGTTGTTGGTTGCTTGTATAAATAGATGCATTAGTATAAAGTAACAATAAAACTCTCTAAGATTAAAGTAACTACCTATTGATTAAGAACATTTAGTGGATGCATTATCTATTGTTGACTTCTCAGCTGGGGTGTTGGTGGAGGTAGCGACACATATTTGATATTTACCTCCCCTGGACTTCTGATACCTATGAGGAACATTTATGGCATTCATCATAGATGGTGACTGGATCGTGTACTATTACCTGAGTTATAAGGAGAATTAAAATGACAAGTAAGTAATTAATAAAGGTTATCTGATTGATATAGATTGCCGGAGAGAGTAGAAGACCAAGGAGTGAATTATACTGTACATGAAGCCAAACGAGATGACCATTGCCGAGTCTTTATATCGGGTCAGTCAGTCAACACCAAAGGAGAATTGAGGAAGTACCTTGTACCTATCAAAGGCAACGAATGACCTGGAGTTAGTTTTGAATGCAAGACGACACGAATAGCAGACTCGCTAATTGCTCGGGTACTGTAAAAAGTTACAGTTATGTTTTGCAAGAGCAGAGTGGGAGAGCAACTATTGTGTGTCTGCAAGACTGAGTGGAAAAACACTAATGTTAAAAAATTCTGGCTTAATGTTTGTTGAATTAATGGGCACAATCCACTGACTGGAGAATTACCCCAGGGCAGAAGAGGAACCGAGTTTTCCAGAGGGGAAGACAAAGAAGGGATAGACACTTTCCGTCTGAGACTTGGTCTGTGGACTTGGGGTTGCCAAGATCACATATTTCTCGTACCTGCTACGACTAGACAGCGGTTCAGGCCTGTAGATACTGCTATCTGGCTGCAGGGTAATCTGGAGATGATATCTAGCTGGCTAAGTTAATATGGGATGAATATAAATACAAAGAAGAGTCAGCTTAAAAAACTCGAGATTGATTATGATTATAAGGTAGGGAAAGAATTGTTTGTTGAAGATTTGAATTTTAAATATCTTGGCATACCAATTGACAAACAAACTCAACTGCGCAGCACACATTGGACAGGTAGTAGGAAAAGGTTTCAAATTCATTCTTGACTGGGAGAAAGTGATGAGGTTATTTTCAATACTTTGGTTAGACCATTGGTGGTGCAGAATGGGGCCCACACGTTGAGTATAAAAAAAAAAGGTGTTGGGAAGGGTGCTAAGAAGGGCTGCTAGATTTATCTTTGGAAATAACCACAAAACACAACCATTATTTGATATGATAAAGAAGTTGGAATTGGATTCATTGGAAGACAGGAGGAGGGTGATGGGAGTGTACAAGGCATATATTGGTGGTGAGGCATGGAAATGTACTGAAAGAAGAATTTGAGGTGCATGGAAGCATCAGGGAGTGTGAAGAATTTCTTTCATAGGTAAAGAAGTTAGGGATAGACAAAAAAAAAAAAAAGTCAGATGTGGTGTAATTAACCAAAAATGGTGAAAGTTGAAATTTGGAGAAGACAAAGGTAGGAAGGAGCAAAAAAAGGAAAAAGGGGTGTGTAGAGAAATTGCAAGGGAAGTGTGTGTTCCATTACAATTAACTTAAGTTTTTTATGCAAACTCATGCTGCCTGAACAACACAACAAGATTCACACAGTGGTAGGCAGCTGCCTTATTATGCCACATCAAGCTGCTCTCATCAGCGAATGGTAAAAGAACTAATTCACAACTCAATTTGACATAATACATCCTTTAAAACCCAGTCACAATGTTATGTGATTCACAGAACACATTTACAAAACCAGTACTTACGTATCAACGCCACTGCAGCAGCATTTTTTAGCACTATGAAAATTCGTATTTGGGATTTGCCAAAAACGGAATAAGATGCAATTTTATTTTTTCAGGAGCGAAATATTTTACCAAAAAAAAAAAACTAAGATGTACCATTCCCATAACATGAAACTTTATTTTGCTAAACGTAATTTTTGGAAATGTAATTTAAGACAGTGTGATCAGCAAGTGGGACTTAGAAAAGACAACTGGTTTGAGGGAAGCAGAATTCCATTTTGTTCAGCTTTGAGATTCTTATGCTGCTGACGTGAGGAGTTGACGTCGATTAAATTTTGTGAAAAGCAACTTGATTTATTGGATAAAGCTGTTATAGATTGGAACAATTACATTCATGAATAATGTGTCTTGGATATGGAGAATAAACCAAACAAGAAGGTAGGTGGACCAGATAGCATTGTGGAAATTGATGAAAGTTTGTTTACTAAATATAAAAATAATTGTGGTCCGAGTATTACCTGAGCAATGGGTGTTTGGTGGTATATGTAGAGAAACAAAAGAGACGTTTGTTGTCACTGTTCCTAATAGGCAACAGCATCAGGTGAAAGAAAATAGAGACTGTTTTGAATCTATGTTAAAGTCTATATCGGCCCATTTTCCACCGAAATCCGATTGACTACTTTGTTTTTAAATAAAGTGTTTTGATTTTAAATAAAAAGCCGGTTATATGGTACTGAATATTATTGCGAGTGCTGAAGTGCAAGTGAATAAAAACCGCTAAATCTGTAGCTGTGGTGGCGTTAATACGTAAGTACCAAAAACCCTTCTCCACTGAGTTCAAGCATTGTGAATTGCTAAGATGTTTGTTTGTAATTAATAGTTTCAATCATGTTTTTTGTTTCTCTACATTATTGTAGATTTGCACTTATACTCATTATTGTAGTTCTTTATTTTGATTTAATTGAACAGTAAATAAATATGTTGAAATTTACTTATTTGTGGTTTTCAGTTCTTACACGATAATGTTGTCCAGCATTTCCTTCTGCACCATTATTTTATGTATATTAAATTCAGTTGCATTTCTATAAAACTCGAGATATCATGTTAATTCAAAGATAATAATAAGTGCAATTATTAAAAGGGTACATATTTCCGAATAGAAGAGATATTTTTTTGGGAAGTTCAGTATGTGGAAAGAAGGCACAAGAATAGAGGAGTCGAAATGGAAACAGTTCAAGGAGATAATAAGACTAGCACAAGAAGTGTTTATACTAAAACAGAAAATAGAGAATAGTACAGAACCCACACCTTATCATAGGGAAGGTATTGAGACAATTATAGATAAGGATGGAAAAGAAGTTACTGAAGATTTAAAAAAGCCACAGATATTAAGTACCTGGTTTGCTGTGACCATTAGTGATTATGATTCAGAATGATCTTGTCAGCACAACTAGAAATAACTGAACAAACAATTTGAAATTCATCCTCTGGGAATAATTAAGGAACTTAAAAAAAGTACTAGCAGGATATGACGGTGTACCTTATTTTGAAATATTTAGATTTAGTCTGGATACTTTCTGCTTACCAGAGGTAGGAAAACTGTGATAGTAGTGCCGGACGGTAATGAGGGTTAATAAACAAGGTTGAAAATTACAGGCCGAGCAATTTGACATAATAGGTAGGTAAATTAATTGGGAGATTGGCATGCAACCACAGCAGAAATATGTGTATGCAAAGAGATAGGTTTTCAAAATGATAATATGGTTGTAGGCAAGGAATGTCTTGTGAATCTAAGTTAGTGAACAATATGCAATAAATTTGAGATTAAATGGACAAGGAACACTGATAAAAAGTGTTTAATGAAATTCATATCTGTAATGTTTATTGTGGTTTCAGTGAATTGTAAGTTTCCTGTAACTGATTATAAACCACAAAAAACTACATGTATTTGATTTACATATTTTGTAGATTTCAAATTAAAAAAAAACCATACTTCTTCTCATTACTGTCCCAATCCAGGTGTCATTTGAACCTAACCACTACCATTAATAATTTAAAATATAAATTTTAAATTCATTTATTCTACTGGTTAAACCTAACCATGACTTTCAGTAGAACTACTGCTTTAAAACAGAAAAAGGAAAAAAATGGGGCTAGATTTGCATATTATGCATACACAAATTGAAATATATATATAAAAGGAACATTTCACTTAGAGATTAAGCTTTTTGATAAATTACCTCATAATATAAAAACCACTAACAAAAGGAAAAATTTTCACCCATGACAGGTATTTAAGTTAGCTACGTTGCGCATACAGACATGTATAGTTTCACAGCGGCCGTGTAAGCTGACTGTACACTCCCACAAAAGTAAAATGAAACACTACCATGCAAACATCCGCTACAAAACCATATATGCTTCGGAATGTCTGTTATTTAACAGAAAAGGACTAGCGGTAGCGGAGAAGCTCGAAATTCAGAAGAAAGAGATAATGAGGAAGGAGTTGGTAACAGTCAAGCAAGGAAAACAGAAGGCGATCTGCTCAGTAGCTCTAGGAGTACTGTGTAAAAGTCATGGTCGTTGGCAGAAATAGACGTCAGACATTTTGACAATTTATGGACGGGTCTCTAGGATGCTTACTGTCCGAACAACCGAGCAGCTTATCACATACTGGCGAAAAATAAAGGGCAGATCTCAATGAACTAGCAGCTGCGGGATAGAAAAGGACCCAGGTGGATGCTTAAGCAAATGAGGTTCTAGGAGTAAACACCACTGAAGCAGGAAGGAGCAGCATAGCCAGATAAGGCATAACTGTTGAGCCCATATGAAACAAGAACACTGAATTCCTCTTGCCCTATACTGTAACAAGGAACGTCAGCTTTCATTCTGGTGCAGGCCGAGTTCTTCCGTGAGGGATTTCAAACTATTCGCAACTTCCGACAAGTCCTTAAGGCCCCTCTGTCGTAAGAAGTTGTCTGCCATGCGAAACGATATTTCGTTGTATGCAATATTTATTACCATTGCCGGTCAAGATATGTACAGTGGGCTTTGGGAAGGGAGCTGCCTCTACAGGCACGGATGGCGGGCCTGTATCCGGCACCCCGGCGGTAAACACGAAACGCCCCGGTAGCTGAAACGACATTAGGCAAAGTGTTAGGGAGGTGGCGAGGGCTAGTCTGTGGCGCCTTTTGATCCGTACAATCGGGCTGCAAAACCATGCGCCGAGGGAAGCCACCATAAACAAACATGGCTTCTAGCAGTCGCTTAGCGTTTTTTTTTTACTTTTAGTGCAAATTTTTTTTTAATGTTTGGTGGCTATAACAGGCACATAGTCGTAAATAATACCACTCAAGGAACTTACGTACAAAAATTTCAGACCAGAAGGACAATTCGTTCTTGAGTCATTCTCAATGCATAAAGAATTTAAGATTGAATTTTTTAGAGGGCAACATAGGTGAGTAAAACAAAGGTGAGGGATTCTACGATAACCGTGGCACCGCAATTTCATCATGAAACTCAACGAGGCAAATAGAAAATAAAGAATATTTTTTTTGCTATCGCGCTTAGTTCCGAGATATCAAAAGTGAGGGGCCTGGACCAGAAAAAAAAAATCATCAAAACCACTATATCTACAAGGTGGAAATGCACTATAGGTGTTTTATTTTCTTCCTAGTGGTTGTTGTTAGGTTGAAATACAGCCTGGACCATAAGAAACCTCACCAAAAGCACGGGGAACTATACATATAACTCATTTTTAACATGCTATACCTCGAAAACCAAGCGAGGGCAGTTCTATCATTACCGTGGCGCCACAATCTGATGATGAATTCTTGTAGAACTCGACGAAACAAATAGAAAATAAAGACTAATTTTTCTTAATATCTAGTTTTGTTTTCGGGATGTAACATGTTAAAAGTCAGTTATAGGTAAAGTTCCTTGCACTTTAGGTGACGTTTCTTCTAGTCCAGGCCGTATTTGAACCTAACAATAACCACTAGGAAGAAAATAATATACCTATAGTGCATTTCCACCATGTAAATGTAATGGTTTTGGTGAAATTTTTTTTTTGGTCCAGGCCGCATCTCACCCTAACCTCATCACTTTTGAGATACAATATCTCGAGAACTAAGTGAGATATCAAAAAAATGTGTTCCTTATTTTCGGTTTGTCTTGTCGAGTTAAATTTGAATACATAATTAAATTTTGCTAAGGCGAATGTTTCTTCTGGGCCAGGTCGCATTTCAACCTAACGATGTCAGTTTTTAGATACGTACAATATCTCGAGAACTGAGCGAGATATCAAAAAATGTTATTCTTTACTTTCAATTTGTCTCGTCGAGTTTCATAAGAATCCTTCATCAAACTGCGGCGCCACGGTAATCGTAGAATCCCCCAAGCGATATATATACCGGTGTATATATATAAAAATATATATTCTTTGTTTTCGATTTGTTTCATCGAGTTCTACAAGAATTCATCATCAGATTGTGCCGAAAGGTGGAAAAATGGTTGTGTGGGAAAAGTATCACCAGAGCGTACGCTCTATTGCAGTTAAATAAATTAAATCTAAAAGAAGCTATAATTCAGATTAAGAAGATAAGAACAACGTCTACTACGTTGTTTAACTTCGTGCTAAATACAAATAATTTTTTATCAGATGTAAAACACAATTAATGCAAAGAACTAGTAAAGGAGAAATGCTGTGTGCTAAATTTGGGGACTGGACGACTTTCGGAAACTACTGGAAACTGGTACTAACCTGTTGAAATTTGGATTAACTGCTTCTTTTTGCGCTCTTGATTTGTGAAAAAGTAGTAGGTTCCGAAAGTCGGGCAGTTCCCCCAAATTTCATTTAGTATTAATGACCGAATAGGAAAAAGTTTCTTACTTTTATTTGTCATTATAATATTTAATGATGAAAAGTGTGCTAATTAAGTGCAGAATAGGAAAATGAGGGGAAGGGTTCCCCCACATTGCTGTCCCTAACAGAGACTACATATTAATGAACGTGACAGAACTCCAAAGCAAGAAAACGGAACTTTTATTACTAAACAGCTCACCAGCCAAAGAATAACTGAGCAATTGGATTGGCAGTAATATCCTGCAGATTCACGTAATGATGGTACGAACTAGGTACCTACCACAGAAATTCAGTATGAAATCAACCCATTATTGCAATTACGTCAAATATAATTATAGCGTTTATTTATTGAAGTAAAAACAAAAATACTTGAAAAATGTTATCACTAAGAAACAAAACCGTTATTATAGGAAATTACCTATTTTAAAGTGTGCTCTAGATGCAGACGCATTGTAAATATATAACGGCTAAATTTAACGTCTTACTGATAGTTAATTTAGATAAGCCTTAACTTATCGACAAAACATTCACTGTTAGAAAATGATATATCTAGAAGATGGAGATACACCTATCTTAGCTCTACTTATACATACGACAAAAGTGGACCCTTTATACCAATTAGAATTTTTCTTGTTTAATGTATCCTATATATATGTTGGAATGCAATATAATGTTTGAGTGTGAGCAAGTGAATTGTCAGAAATGTTGTAATAAAGGTTACCAGTCTTGTAACTAATGAAAAATCCCAGGTATTAAATGAATGTAAAGTTTATAAACGCTGGCTGGTTTAATTCGAGATGGCGATACCGCTGCGTCGCTACTGTTAACGTGACGTCACGTTCACGTACAGTCGTAAAAACAGATGTCCGATAACACAACCAGTTGTTCAATGTTTGAGGTGAAGCTCGCATTTCATCAGAGAAATATTAGAAAATATTTCTATGATGATGAAATGCGAGCTTCACCTCAAACATTGAACATCCGGTTGTGTTATCGGGGGGGAAGATGGGTGTGTAGGGAAATTGCCACCGGAGTCTGTGCTCCATTGCAATTAAATTAAATTAAATTAAATCTGCGGCCGCTTACCAGCGGCCGCCTGCATCTGATCCACCTTCGGGATATCAGTTTATGTTGATATTGTACAGCTTTAAATTATTATTTTTACGATTGTAAGTGAACGTGACGTCACGTTAACAGTAGCGACGCAGCGGTATCGCCATCTCGAATTAAGCCGGCTGGCTGTATGGCCGACAAGGCTAAAGACCAATAAATAAATATTTCACTCCAATGAATGTAATGAATAATGGAAGTAGGCTACTTGTAGAATCGAAACACAATATTACTGTTCATTAAACTTACCAAGACGTTTATTTAATTAATAGAAAGTGACAATTATTTAGTTTAAGCAGATTTGAAATTGACACAAGTAATAGGTTTACTTTCAGAAAAAATCCTTCTAGTAGACTGAAATTTTTCCACTCTGACTGCTGACAGATGTTTAACTTCTTTTAACTTGAATTCATTGTCGTTAATACCTTAGACAGCTGAATATGTGCTTCATCGTAGCATCGAGTTATTATATGGCTCAAATAGTAATTCTGAATTCTTGTATTGGAATTTATATTATAACGAACAGAATCCAAAACGTCTTCTTCTGTCTTTCTATGTGTTTCATGTTTAACTCTCTTCCGGAATAATTTAACTTCCATGCACTTTTGCCTCTATCACAGTACGCATTCTCTTGTTATTCGCATTATTTTTATAATCACGAACTTCTTCTTCAGAGTTCTTTGAATAAAAAGAATGCGGTAACATGCTCTTGGGGTGTAAGGGTTTGGGAGAGGCTATACTAGCCTTTTCCAACCAAATGTCAACCTCTCCTTCACGTGGTGCACCCTGTTTGCACGGACGAGGCTCTGGCGACTGAAAGATTCCCGGTATAAGGAGTCACCCACTGCTTGCCAACGGCCTCCGAAAGGAGGGCGGAAGAGCGGGGAGCGGTTCAGGGCACCCTCTTGCCCTTGGGGTTGGAAACGGCCCCTAAAGGCGGATGAATCAGAAATGATCAACGGCATGGGGATGCAGAAGGCAACGGGAAACCACTGCATTAAAGACCCAAAGGGTATCCCGAGGACATGTAATCCTCTCAAATTACATATATCATGATGGCTTCTTCCTGGGTAAAATATTCCGGAGGTAAAATAGTCCCCCAATCGGATCTCCGGGTGGGGACTGCTCAGGGAGGAGTCATCAGAATGGATAGAAACATTCTACGAGTCGGAGCGTGGAATGTTAGAAGTCTGAATAGGGCAGGTAGGTTAGAAAACTTAAAAAGGGAGATGGAACAACTTAAGTTAGATGTTGTTGGGATTAGTGAGATTAAATGGAAGGACGCACAGGATTTCTGGTCTGGGGAACACAGGATAATTAGCACACAAGCTGTCAATGGAGTCACTGGTGTAGGATTTGTAATGAACAAGAAAGTAGGGAAACGGGTGAGTTATTATGAACAGTTTAGTGACAGGATTATTTTGATGAGGTTAGAAACTAAGCCCGTCCCAACCACATTAGTACAAGTATATATGCCAACGTCACAGGAAGATGACGAAGAAATAGAAAAAATATACGCTGAAATTGAAGAATTAATCCAATATGTGAAAGGGGGAGGAAAATCTAATAATCATGGGTGATTGGAATGCAATAGTGGGAGAAGGAAAAGAGGGGAATACTGTAGGAAGTTTTGGTCTAGGAGAAAGAAATGAGCGAGGAAGCAGGTTGCTAGAATTTTGTGAAAGATATAAGCTAGTAGTGGCGAACACACTGTTTAAGAACCATGCAAGAAGAATATACACCTGGAAACGTCCTGGGGATACAGGCAGATATCAGCTAGATTATATCATGGTCAAACAGAGATTCAGGAATCAAGTTCTAGACTGTAAAGCGTACCCAGGAGCAGACATAGACTCTGACCATAATTTGATAATAATGGAAGTGCAGGCTGAAATTCAAGCGAATAAGGAAGCAGTATAAGCAGAACAGACTGGAAGTGAATAAACTGAAACAATCTAGCACAAGAGAAAAATTTGCAGAAATGGTAGACTTAGGTCTAAGAAGTAACTCTGAAAGGAGCTCAACCGAGGACGAATGGAATGCATTAAAGACCGAAATAATGAAAGCTGGTAAAGAAACATTAGGCTTTAGGGAACAAGCTGCCCGAAAACCTTGGATCACAGAAGAAATTTTGGAGCTGATGGATCAGAGGAGAAGGTACAAAAATGCTCAGGATGAAGCAGGAAGAGAGCAGTACAGGCAATTTAGAAATCAAATAAATAGGAAATGCAAAATAGCAAAAGAAAAATGGCTACAAGAAAAGTGTGAAGAAGTAGAAAAGGAAATGGTCGTAGGTAAAGTAGATGTTGCATATAGAAAGATCAAACAGAATTTTGGAGAAATGAAGAAAAGAGGTATGAACATTAAAGCTGCCGATGGGAAACCTCTTTTAAGCTCAGAAGATAGAGCTAACCGATGGAAGGAATACATTGAGAAACTGTATGTTGGGGACGACTTGAACAATAGTGTAATGGAAAAGGAAGGCGATGTCGACATTGATGACTTAGGAGATCCTGTTTTGAGGACAGAATTTAATAAAGCTCTGAATGACTTGAAAGCAAATAAGGCAGTTGGAATTGATGAGATCCCTGCAGAACTTCTTAAATCCCTAGGAGAGGAAGGAATCGAAAGATTATTCAAGCTGATATCAAAAAGTTATGAAACAGGAGAAATTCCAACTGATTTTAATAAAAATATCATCTTCACACTTCCAAAGAAAGCACAAGCCGACAAATGTGAGAATTATCGCACCATTAGTCTAACATCACATGCTTCAAAATTACTGACCAGAATAATATACAGAAGGATGGAAAGGGTAGTAGAAGAGATAGTAGGTGAAGATCAGTTTGGGTTTAGGAAAAATCGCGGTACAAGGGAAGCAATTCTGTCTTTAAGATTAATACTTGAAGGGCGGATCAAGAAAAACAAAGATACTTTTATGGCATTTGTTGATTTAGAAAAAGCTTTTGATAATGTTAGGTGGGACAAGATGTTCAAAATTTTAAAGAAGTCAGGTCTAAAGTATCGAGATAGAAGAATACTCTATAAACTATATAAGAATCAAGTGGCTGTAATAAAAGTAGAGAATCACGAGAGACATGCATCAGTTAAAAAGGGTGTGAGACAAGGTTGTAGTCTATCCCCGTTAATATTCAACTTGTATGTAGAAGAAGCAATGAAGAAAGTCAAAGAAAAATTTCCATGTGGCATAAGTTTTCAGGGAGAAAAAATCAGTATGCTACGATTTGCTGACGACATTGTCTTGTTAGCAGAGAGGGCTGAGGATATTGAGAAGTTACTGAATGGCATGAACAAAATACTGAAGGAAGACTTTTGGACTGAATATAAATCAAAGCAAGACAAAAGTGATGAAATGTAGCAGAAATGATACCAATACTAGTAGATTAAATATAAAAATAGGATCGGATGCAATAGGAGAAGTAAGAGAATTCTGTTACTTGGGAAGTAAAATTAGCAACCGATGGCCGAAGCAGGAATGATGTTAAAAGCAGAATAGCACTAGCAAAAAGAGCCTTCATGAAAAAGAGAAACCTTTTAGTTTCAAATATTGATCTAGGAATTAGAAAGAACTTTTTAAAACTCGTTGTGTGGAGCACAGCACTTTATGGTAGCGAAACATGGACTTTAGGAATACCGGAAATAAAGAAAATTGAAGCATTTGAAATGTGGTGCTACAGAAGAATGCTGAAAATTAAGTGGACAGACAAAGTAAGAAATGAACTGAGTTTTGGAAATGATGGGTGAGGAAAGAAGTTTAGTGGAAGAAGCTTACAGGAAAGAAGAGACAGGCTGGTAGGTCATATTTTGAGACATGCTGGATTGGTTAATTTGTTAGTGGAGGGAACAGTCGAAGGTAAGAACTGTAGAGGAAGACAGAGATTAGAATATATGAAGCAGATAATTGAGGACGTGGATTGTAAGGGGTATGTAGAAATGAAGAGGTTAGCACAGGATAGGAAGGGATGGAGGATTGCATCAAACCAGTCTAAATGACTGACGACAGAAAAAAAAAAAAAAAAAAAATATGCTCTTGCGAAGAATGCGCAAGTTGCATAATATTCGGATAATGTTTACTCACCGTGAAGTTAATCTGTTATGAACGAAAGAACAATCATCAAATACACGTAAGTTTTTATTTTTTTACGGCTGAAAACTTGTAATGCCCGCAATCTTGTATTCAACTGACACTTTGTCACTGTTTCACCGAATGTAAAGGATCGCTTTGTACTTTGTACGCACTTCAACACATAATTTCAAATTTTGTAGTACTGCCGTTTTTCTCAAGGGCGAGGTATTTGAGAAAATCGTACGAACCACTTAAAATTTGAATTACTTAACTTCGAATTGATATCTCCTACACGCTACACACTCACTTTTTATAGATACGTCACTACAAATTAAATTAAAAATGCCGAAATAAGTGGGTCTTCACAACTTATGCTGGGGACAGGATTGTGTTTTTTTTTTAGGTTAAAGGCTGCTTGTGAAGGGATATAAATAAGTAAACACATGTATACGATGTAAAAAATCATTAACGAAAAGCCAACAGGTGAAACGTGGTAAGACTAGTGTTGTAAGAAAACGGTTTTTTTCTGACTTGAAAAAAAAAAAACAACATGTAAAAAACTGTGAAAAAAAGTTTTTATTATCTGGAACTTGTTTTTTTTTTATAACTACTAAATCTCAAATTAGTAAGGCATTTATCGTTTAATATGACTGTTTTATAGTTTATACTAAGTACTTATATTAATTTTTAAATCTACTAAATTTTTCTGGTTCAGTAGAAAAGAAAATTACGAAAATATTGGCAACATTGACTGAAGTTTTCTTTTACGAACGGGGACTTCCCGAAGAGGTTAGGTTGCACGAGAAGGAATCCCCGTTGTTTGGATTGATACTTGCTATTTGAACTAGTGCTGCCAACCCTGCGAATTTATCTGTAGTCCTACGGATCTTTTCAAAAAATGAGGAATTTTAAATTTATCTACTGCTTTTTGCCTCTTTTGTTACTAATTGTGCTTTACTTATACAGGGTGTTACAAAAAGGTACGGCCAAACTTTCAGGAAACATTCCTCACACACAAACAAAGAAAATATGTTATGTGGAAATGTGTCCGGAAACGCTTACTTCCATGTTAGAGCTCATTTTATTACTTCTCTTCAAATCACATTAAACATGGAATGGAAACACACAGCAACAGAACGTACCAGCGTGACTTCAAACACTTTGTTACAGGAAATGTTCAAAATGTCCTCCGTTAGCGAGGATACATGCATCCATCCTCCGTCGCATGGAATCCCTGATGCGCTGACGCAGCCCTGGAGAATGGCGTATTGTATCACAGCCGTCCACAATACGAGCACGAAGACTAACGAAACTAAAATGAGCTCTAACATGGAAAGTAAGCGTTTTCGGACACATGTCCACATAACATATTTTCTTTGTTTGTGTGTGAAGAATGTTTCCTGAAAGTTTGGCCGTACCTTTTTGTAACACCCTGTATTCGTATACTTGTTAAACTCTCAGTGTATAGTGACATTGAGTCATTAAATTGTCAGTAATTATGAATCGTTTCCTTGCAACCGTTGGCGTAAACCAACAACTGAAAAAGAAATAAAGGTCCTATTTTGTATGGTAATAGGTTTAAATTGAAACTTAAAAGACCTTAATACAGAATTATCGGCGCAGTCTTTATGCACAGTGTGTACTTTGCTCACAATTTAAAATTGCACTCTCAAAATCTTTTGCGTACATTACAAGGACAACCAGTAAAAGAAAATGTAACCACTTCTGAAGATATGGATCTAGAGGAGAGAGAAGAAGAAACAGAAAATTCCGACACCGACCAAACTAGTGTTGCTAGTGCTGATACTATTGAATGTGGTACTGACATAGAGGATGAATAAAATTATGTTACCTAAATATATACATTTATGAATAATTATGTAAGACATTATATGATTCAGTAAGATTTAAAACACACATGTAAAATAAAATTATAATTTATGAAATATACTGTTTTCTGAAGAAAAAAAATCTAGAAAAAAACAAGGGTGCTAAGTTTTTTTCATGTTTTTTTTTCAGATTGCAACACTATGTAAGACCTTTTTTTAAAAAAAATAATTAAAAGAGATTATGTCACCGAGCGTGGAGGGTGAGTGGTTAACGCTCTGGCCTGGCATTCAGGGGGACGCGGGTTCGAATCCCCGTCTGGGCATCCAGATTCTGGTTTTCCATGGTATCGCGAATCCTGGCATGGTTGCGTGAGTAGGTCGTGGGCGAATTCTGCCCCCAGTCCTTTTAAACCTGAGCTACGTCGACGATCGTCAAGCCACAAGCAAACATCTAAAAAAAGAGAAAAAATGTCTCCTATTCTAGCTTTACTTTTAATAGGAAAGACATGTTTTGCCTTTCAGGTATTTCCACTTGTAAATTTCGCATAAATGAGACGTATTAATCATCCCTGAATTAAAATCGATTTTCCGTAAAATTATGTAAAGTTGATTATATACTTTTTTTTCTGTTGGCTCTTCAAATGTTAAAGAAATAGTTGGAACTGATTAAGCAACAAGAGACTGGGTAGCAACTGGGAAGATGAAAGGAAATTTTGGAAATATCACAAAACCAGTTATACAACTGATAGTTGTTAATTTTAGGCTATAATGAACAAACTAATAGAGTTTGGTAACTTAACAGAGATACACAAACCGCAAATAGTTATGGGGGGTAGAGTTTTGGTTGAAGGAAGGAGTTCTAGATAATGAAGTTTTCAGAGCGTACTGCAGTGTTATGGAGGGGTATTCATATTGGAATACTGGTGTTGGTAGGTTGTTGACTTGTCTTCCCTCAGGTGGGTTAGATAGGGTGGGGGGGGGCATCAGATGGTGACGTCATAGGGCTCCCAGCACCACCATGCTGGAGGGGCGGTAAGTGACGTCACGGACAAGTCTCCGGTAGTGTGTTTAAATTTCCGATGACGTAACAAACTCTGGCCGCTGGGCATATACGTATATTATCTCTGGTGCCGACGCAGTTCAGAGACTTATGCTTACTCGGTGGCACGGTAGCGGCGATTGATGACGTCACTGACTTTGCGGGTGTAAACGAACGCTGTTTCGTCACTTGTCACAGCGCATCCAGAATCTGATAACTTACATTTGTTAGCAATTAACACACTAATTGATCGCTATTAACGCCTACTCATAGATCACAGATAGTCTTCGTTTCCAGATCGAGAGCACGTCACTGGTTCGATACCTGACGATGGCAGTTTGCCCTAAAAATTAAAGGTTATTATCGAGCGATCGTGTATGCACCCCTTGCTAGGGTTTTTGTACGGTTTCGATACCCGAGACGGTAATTCAAATAATTTTCATGTCCACACAAAGATGTATAGCTCGGTCATATCATGTAAACTTGTCAGTATCTTGTATCCTAGAGCTCAGTGCTCATAGAGTAATGAACGGTACTGTAAAGTCCTACAAAAAAAAAATTGCCACGTGTGGGATTCGAATCAAAGAGCTCTCCACACCCCTATCTTTTTCCGCTCGACCAACCGGACAATTGACTGAGACGTCTAACTTTCTAGGCTCCTTCAATAAAACTGACTAATTTTGAGATTTAATTTACAGTCAGTTAAAATACGTAAGACAGTTTGGCTCTAAGGCCCCAGAACAAGGAACAATTGATGGGGGGTATGGATTTTCAATGCAACATATATCTTCTGATTATATTATTTTAATGTTATTTTATTTTCTGTATACTATAAGCGGGTCATTTGGTCCGTGGAGGTCTTAAGGAACCGCTTGATGTGGATAGTATTTACTATTTATTTCATCTATTTTTATGGTTTTATTGGATAACAGTTAAGGGAGTTTTATGTTTGTACCATCTCTTTTGGATCACTTGAACCCATTTGTTTTTTACTTTTTGTTCCTTGTGGCTTATGTGATTTAGTCTACATTGGAATGTTTGAGTTTACCTTTAATGATTTCTGTAATTGTTTCGAGTCCTGTTACTTCATGATCGGTGATGCAGCATGGAAAGATATTGGTAGGAAAATTAAGAGAGGTGTTTGGAAGGGTAAGGTTGACCATGACCACAAGCTGGCACTTGATTTCAGGCATAAGGGTGTGGGAAAATTTTCTTTCATAGGAAAGGGAGTGAGGGACTGGAATAAATTGCCAAGAGAATTGATGAATAACTTACCGGAAACAATGAAAGAGTTTAAAGTAAATATTAGTAGAGGACAAAAGTAGGTTGGAAGGGGAAAGGGAGGGGGTGTAGGGAGATTGCCACCGGAGTGGGCGCATCATCGCAACTTTATCAATTATTTTATTAATCTTGTGTTATTCTTGTTCTTCCGTCTGAAATTAGAATTGTGGAAGCCATTTGTTCTAGCTCACCTGAAAAACTGATAAGTTTGTTTCGGATGTCATTCCCCAAACCAGGCAGCCACACGTTGTTGTGGAAGTACGGTCGTTTTGCTCAGCTGTAGTTTTGTCTTGAGGTTCATTTCGTCGCTTTCAGAATAGGATACAGGTTCATTATTAGATCAGATATATTTCTCTTTTGAATGTGTTGTTTTAATGTAATTCTGTCCAAATTCACTCCCAGTTATTTATGCTGTTCTTTCCAAGGTATTTGTTCTCAAAATATCTTTAGGTGAGAGCAGATGATACAGATGTGTACTGACAGGTGACAATTCATTTCCTTTCAGGTGCTTATCTAAATAGAATTGTTATAAAATAAAGCTCAATGTAATTTCTCGATCCTTGTGCTGTAGCAAAAAGTTTCAGTTGTCAAGTTGGTCCAGGTTGCATTTCAGCCTAACCACAATCTCCGCTAATTTTGGCGCTAGAAAAGCAAAGCTTCAATCACACGCGAATTAATACATTCCCTGTTTCGCATGTCATTGTCATCTTGCATCACGATATAAATTTGACCCATGTTCTTACATTTTTCTTTTTTGTTATCTGTGATGCAGATCAATATTTTAACAGCTGACACATTTCACATGCGGCTGAAATAATGATCCCAGTGAAAACGAAGTAGCTATGCTAAAAGTAAATCTTAACAACTTACGTTATGTCACGTAATATTAGTTTTAAATGACGGACGAAAGTAATGTTCTGACAGTTAATTTCTCTGCGGTTGCCTAAATAAATAGAATTTTTGTTATGTAATGCTCATAACCTTATTTTGTAATTTGTAGATATTACGGTTGTAGTTTACACAGCGATACAGATGAAACTTCTACTGATTTAATGATGTCAGAATTAAGGAACTATTTAAATTAAAAATAAATTAGGAATACCAAAATCTCATAAAATAGCGCGTGATGTTGGTTCTATTCCTGGTCCAGGTCTCATTCAAGTATTTTTCTAACAAAAGAGAATCAGGAAACCACATTTTCGTGGACAGACGAGGATCAACCTTTTATCATTGTAATGTAGGTCTACCCTAATATAAAAACGATAGTCAATAGACAGACAACACTGGTGGGAACACAAAAAGGGAAATCAAAATGTTTTGTGATCCGAACAAGCCAAAAGCTGTGACGAATCAATCGATTCGGAATGTGATTTTGAATTCTCAAAATTATCTAGAAAAACTATAGAAATCTGGGAAGGACATAATAAAATCAAGTATTCAACTGGGGAGATACTACAATTAATTTCTAATATGATTACTGTTCCCATAAGTTCAAAAACTCACAATGATGAATGGTTAAGTAATATTAAACTAATAAATTTAAATCCAAAAGTTTATAAAAATTGTGTTAATACAATGGAATTTAAAATTTCTAACATGTGTTTAAAATCTTTAAATAAATATATTCATGGAGCTGAAGAAGTATATTCCGATAGTTACGCCTATTCTGAACAAATGTTTCAACAAATATCATTTGGCCTGTTAGAATTTCAGTTTAATGAGGACAATGACGCTATTAAGTGTTTTCTAACTTGTACATATAATTTTTTGAATAGAACAAATGGAAAGAAATTTTTTATTAATTTAAGTGGTGAACCTAACAGATTAAAGATTATATTTGTGTCTAGGCAATTTATAAAACATATTTTGTGCCAATTTTAACATATGGGGCAGAAACATGGGTGATGAAGTAGAGAGAGAAAGGGAGAGTACAATCGGTGGAAATGAAATTCAGAGGAATAGAGTGGGAGTAACAAGAAGAGACAGAATAAGGAATGAGAGAATCAGGGAGATGATAAAGGAAGAACCGCTACAACAAAGAATTGAAAAGTCTAGGCTACAGTGGTACGGGAATGTAAAGAGAATGGGAGAGGAGAGGCTACCAAGGAAGATGCTGGACATGGAGCTGAAAGGGAAGAGGCTTAGAGGAAGACCGAGGGACAGATGGATTAAAGGCGTTAAGAAATGTGTGGAGGAAAGAGGAGGAAATTGGGCGTCAGTGGAAGAAGAGAGATGGTGGTTAGACAGGAAGCGCTGGCGAGGCTTTTGTTCCCAGCAGACCCGGCCAGTGGCTGGAGGCTGTCCTAGATGATGATGATGATGATATCTGCTGCCATGATCAACACAGACATGTGATACAAAAATAACAACTATATGTCATTTGGATTACAAGAATATGCAAGGAGAAATACTAATTGTAAAACTTTGATCCTGGTAGTTTAGAACAACCGAAAACAAAATTTTCTGGCAATTCACCTAAAAATCTATAAAATTTGAAAGTGATTATATCTTACGGAAAAATCCAGTTGTTGTAGGCAGTAATATGGATTACTTTAAAGGACATGTTTGGGACGAAAGAAATGAAAACTTTTATTGGAAAAAAATGGAATTGTAGGCTGGTTAAAGAATTAAATCCGTTTCCTTTGTAGAATATATTTATTGAGTACAATTTATTCTAACACATGTACATGGACTCTGCTTGCAACTAGATTCACAAATTTAGCAATAAATTTGTTTTGAAATATAATTTCTGATTGAATTTTTATTTATATCCTCTTCTTCCAGATTAATTTTATATCTCGCTTTCTTTTCTTCCCAATGAAATCAGTAGTAATTGCTGCAGCGTAATCACTACTTGCATTTACCGTTGTTGCTACAGCAGTAGCAGAATCAAACGAAATCCCATCATAATAAAACGTAACACTGTCAGCATCCCCCTTTGATTACAATTCGTTACTATGATATATTGTTTGAACCATAGTATTATATGTTTCAACAGGAAAATACAATTTCAATCGCAGTTTCCTTGTTTAAAATCATTTTAGTATTAACATATCTGTTTGCATCAGCAGATGGATATTTTTTAGCGGGATTAATTCCTAGAGTAAATGAACGCATTAAGTTTTGTACTTGTCTGTTTATTAAGTTCACCAACAGTACGAGACTTTTCAATGCCTTGTTGGTAATTAAAAAAATTAAACGAAAGTGAACCGTTCGACACCGTTATCTTTACTGCTTTAAGTTTCTTATTGTCTGATGAACTATAACGAACAGGAAGGGAATTTGTACCAGTATAGTAGTCTGTTCCAGTACAAGCCCTTCCATGTGCCAGTTTCCTACTTTTAATTACTCCAATTCGTGATTCATATTGATAACTTACATTTCCATCTACAGCTTTTGCAACAACCCCTCGTTCATAAAGTTTACGTAAATGTGGAACTCAATAGGTCTGATTGCTAGAAACAAATTACCATTGTCTTCAGATTTGCCAGCAGGTATTACAAATGAATCATACGTTGGCCAGTTTCGAGGTACTGTTAAAGAACTAGGGAAATCATTCATGGCTGTGGAACCCCGCATAACTTTATCTAAAATACCATTTGCCGTTATTTTACTGATTACCATCGGGCTAGCGGATTCACTTGTTACAACTGGTTCATGTGCAATTGCTAAATTAGCACCTTTATTTTAAATTAACATAGGTACATAACTTATACTAGCACTTGCACTTAAAGTACTACCAATTAGAAAACTAGTTTCCAGTCCCATTGAAGTTAATGTAATCCACAGATTTTTGACAAAATAGTCATTAGATAATGCATTAGATTCAGCTCTCCTTAAAAACTGACTTAATCGGTTCGTCATAAATTGTGTTCCTGATGTAACAAGATGTTTTGCAATTACTTTTTTCAAGTACCAACAACATCAAATCACTTGTAAGCATAAGCTCAAACAAAGAACGTATGAGTATTACTAACAACCACTGAGTTTTTTTTTTTATTTCTTCTATTGTTTTCCACAGGACGAACGGAGTTGCTGTTTTAGATTCTTGACTACCACCAGACGATTGTGCACTAGTGTTGGATTGAGATAGTCGAGCCATCGGTCTCTTTTCCGTAGGTGGAATGTCAACACTGCGGTCTTGAAATACGTTATCAGAGATATCAGAAGCACGTGATGTACTAGGATGAGGTTGATATGATGAATCAGTTTTCAAACGTTTTGAAGTATTTCCTTCTTCAGAAAATCATTCATCTAAATACAACTCTTCCAACCCACCAAATATATATATAACTGTCACTGATATTTAATATTTCATCTATACCATCTGTCTTTCATTTCGTAATCCTTCAGCTTCTTTTTTTTATTGTTAATTTCACGTATGGTAACTGTTTGTTACCACGAAGTTGATCCATACTGAAATGTCTGGGAATTCCTAGCAGCTTATATATATTCGAACCAACGTCTCTGGCTAATTCCTTGCCAAGACCCACCACCCACGACCTTCCGTGCGCTTTCCAACGCATTTCTTACGACATACGGAAGGTCAACCATTTGGCGCGTGGCTCTTCGCAAGGAATTAGAGAAGCCTAGACTTGGAGATTCATAGGCAATTCAGTCTAGTTAAAAGCGGAGTCCAAACAGTTTCCTTCTGACAAACAGTCTTCTGAGTGTAGTTTGGTTTGACTATTGTCACAAAACTGTATAGTAAGCCATGATAAACTAATTTTAATTTGTTAGAATATGATAGTTCTGACGATGAGTATATTGTACCTTTAAGGTAATTAAATACATTTGAAAATGTTTTGAATGGTCGTAGTAGAGTGAGTACATTGTGTTGTGGAATTACTGATCCTATGCGTACAGACGAAAATGCTGTGTTGAGAACAAATCGTATGGGAAGAATTAGTTAACATTTCTAAGAGGTTTACAGATCTTGTCAATACTCTGCAATGGCCATCATGTCTAGCAAATTTATATGTGAAATTAAACTCTTTAAACACTTTAAAGCTGTATCCAAATCGTCAAGAATTTAAGTAATTTGACTGGATTGACTCCTTTAAACGTTATGACCATTTCATGAGAGCAATCGAATTATTGGACGTTTTTGAACTAATTCCAATAACTATGCTCAATAGTTACATAGCGAATCATTTAGCAATAAATATTAACCTCATGGTAACGATTGGTTCAAATAAATCAGCCTCACTAGTATTGTAACAGGCACAGTAAATCTAATATAAACTAGTATGCGTAAATTGTTGGCACAAAAATATTATTGAGAAATTTGATAACAGTTCAACTGAACTAAGGCCAAGAAGTCAAAAACCCAGCAAAGCCAATTTCTTAATTAATGTAATGTCACCATCACAAGATCATTATGACTTATATAATCTCTATTTTGTACTAGTAAAGCGAAAAAACAAATTTTTATGATACTTCATTTAGGAACAGCGATTTACTGTTTTGTGGGATTTGCTTTGAAATTACGATCGCTGTAAGAATTACAGCTGAACCGAATAATTATTTTCTAATATGTGTCTGAGAAAAATGTGACTAGAAATTATCCTTTGGAATTGTAATTTTTCAGAATTTTTTAAACATCATTAATGGTTCTAAACTGATTTCGACCTATACACCCTCGCAAGAAGACATTGTCAATTTCTTTGAAGGAAAAGTGTCTGTAGCAGTTCCTGGGTCTGGCTGGCAATGTCTGCAGCGATCCTTCCTACACGTGCCCCGATAAATATTCCCTCTGGAATTGGATAGTTTTAGTTAACAGCGTTAGACTTGCACGAGAGGCAACAGAATAATTTTCTGTAATTACTGAATGTTATAATGCCATCCATAATTTATTGTAAGTACAATTTGTATTGAATTATAAAGCTTATAACGGTTTCTTCATTCTTTGAGTTAGGCGTTGAGCTGCATTACGTCGATAATTGCAGTGAATTTCCCCTGAAGCCTCTGAGCACCTGCTAGGTCTAATGTAGATTAAATCATAGCAGTTAGATATATATATTTTTTGGTGTTGACAACCAGTTGATCCACATACATCCTAAAAGATCTCCTGAGACCTCTCAGTAACATCGCCACAATTAATTAACAGACTGCATATCAATGTGTGATCCAAGGAATAAAGAACTGTATAGAATCGTCAGTATACATAATAATTTATATAAGCATATACGTTATATAATTTTTTGGCACTTGGCTAAAGTAAGGGCAAACGAATCTTAACATTGCTGAACCTTACCGGCTCTGATATAAGTGATGTGCTTAATGAAAATTTGATTGAAAACTTTCATTCCATGGTAGAACCATACCAAATATGTGCCTCCACACAATTTATTTTTCATGAACATTTTATGCTCTGCAGATACTTTGTGACAGTGTTTAAACCGAAATGTGTTCTCATATTTCTTTATACGATATTACAGGTTAATGGCTGTTATGCCAGGTTTAAATAAAATTATTATGAGATATGTATAACATTGCTCATTTCTCCTTGCTAACTTGTTTTACAGATTTTCATTAGAAATTTACATGACTGTAGTCTCCTCATATGCAGTAGTGTGTGTCAAATTGAAGCACAAATGTCTTGTCCAAGATTTTTTGATGAATATGTCAAATAAACTTTATAACTTGATGAATCTTTATTTTAAGAATAAAGACATAATAGATTGTTGAAATGTAAATTCTTGAACAGGCAAAGAAGAAGTAAATATTTGATAAAGGTGTTAGTATCTAATGAAATATGACAGAAAAAAAGTAATTTGCTTTGTGGAGGTGACCGAAAATTGTCTTGTTGTATTTCCAGTTCCTGATCCTGAGTGTTCCAAGTCTGTATTAATTATCTTTGTTGTTTAGCTTGTGAATGGGTAGGTGTTGTACACCTGTTGTGTGGACTGTAATGTTTAGTTCGTTCATCTCTGTGAAAATACTTTATTTCATTGTACTATTGCTCTGTTTGAGAGAAAATCCTAGTTCATACTCAATTTTTAGTAACCGCTACAGACGTTCACAGAATGTCCTTTCCTGGACCTGTTGACAAGTCCCATACATTCCACAGGTCCAAAAGTCATGGTGTGATAGGACGATATAACTGTTGATTTTTGGCTTTACACCACTTACATTAACCAATGTTCTGTCTAAATTTACTTGCCTAGCTGTAAATAGTTCTAGTAATTAATAATAGAAGACAATTTTTATGAAATTCATTTCAATTATGACGATGGGAATGAATATAAAGAAGGGAAGGAGAAGTAAACCCATTACTTACCACAGAAGAAGGCAGGAGGATCGTGTCGAACACGCAGACATACTTTACGGGATTTCAGTAAAAAACTTATACATGTAAAGGAACGAGAGACCTTCAATTACGACACAGTGTGAAGAGAGGGCATGATATATAAATTTCTTCGCGTAATTCCCTGCAAACTTATTTCACGCCTGTTAGACAACATGTTTAATGATCGGGTGTTCCAGGTTGTCATGGGCACCGACATCAGCTCCCAGAGGAAACTTAAAAAGGACCTACCGCAGGGATCAGTGCACGCTCCGCGCCTTTTCAGCCAGACATGCCGAAAACAAGATCAAAAAAGTTTGGTTACGCTGACGACTGGGTTCTCGCCACGAGGTGCAGGTCAATCGAAACGTCTGAAGAAATCCTGACACAGAACCTGGAAACAATGGTAAAATATTTCCGTAGGTGGAGACTCCAACCCAACGCTTCTAAAACAGAGATTACCTGCTTCCATCTAAACAGCAAACTCGCTAGAAGCGAACTTAACATACGGTTCGCAGAAACCATTCTTACCCACAATAAGACACCAAAGTACCTGGGTGTTACCCTTGACCGAACATTGTCCTTTAATGCACGTCTAACAAAAATGACTGAGAAGCTAAAAACAAGAAACAATATCATTCAAAAACTATGTGGTACCTCCTGGGGTGAATCGGCCTCCACTCTCCGCTCCTCTGGTCTGGGTCTTGTCTTTTCGGCTGCCGAGTACTGTGCCCCGGTCTGCCTGAATAGCCCGCACGTGAGAAAAGTGGACACCCAACTTAATAACGCTATGCGTATGATTGCAGGCGTGATCAAGACAACACCCATAAGATGGCTCTCGATACTGAGCCACATACCACCACCTAACCTGCGACGGATAAATGCTCTTACACGTGTGAACAAGAGGATAATGGACATCAGAAACTTACCGATCCACCAAAATATTGAGGATGTCAATACCAATAGGCTTCGATCCAGAAAACCGCCAATGAAATTGGCAAGGGATGCTACAAATGAAGATTTCAACAAAACCAAAGCTTTGATCCAGGAGTGGAGTGTACACCAAAATAACAGCATGCCTTGTATTACACAAAAGCCACCAGGTTTTGACTTACCACGTAAAATTTGGTCCACATTCAACAGAATCACAACTCAGCACGGCAGCTGTACAAGTGGGGCAAGCAACCATCCCCGTTATGCGAATGCGGAGAGTTGCAGACTATTGGTCATTATGTTGAACAATGTCCGATAAAGAGTTACAGTGGTGATCCTGTGGACTCTCAGGAATCGATACACTATATTAATAAACTAGACGTATGTCCGTAATATTGTAAAATTGCAGTATGTATATCTTATACCAATATATCTTAAAAGTATCTTAATTGCGATGCGATAAATAAATAAATAAATTTACAATTACACTTGTACACACTGAGATTCACCACATAACTGAACGCAGTGATGAATGTGGTGGACAGTATGGGGGTGGAACGGCTGAGAAGAGAAATAGACGATTGATAAGTAACACAAAGTGTATTATTTATACTGGGTGGTACAAGAAAATAAAATAGAACAATGTAACAGAGAAAGTATTATGTCATTTGCAGCGCCGCCGCATTCTTCATCCACCATCGCGGTCGCTGCCGCAGTCTTCATCTACCATCGCGGTCGGAGCCGCAGTCTTCATCTACCATAGCGGCTGCATTCTTCCTGTAGCATCGCGGTCGGCGCTGCTTCTGAAATATTAAGAAATTAATCTTTATACTAGAACTATTTTACATGCAGGCAATTAGGTAAAGGTTGTCGTTTGGAATTTGAGTGATACTGTTTATTTAGAAGCAGTAGACCTTTTACGGAAAATATAGGTCATTTAAACTGTACTGCTGGATGGTAAAGCTATCAACATTCTTTGAAAGTAATTAATTTTTCTTGGCATGTACTCTACCATACGAGTAAAATTAGATATCGAATAATGCTTGCATGGAGTAGTGGATATCAGGCAGAATCAATATTTATTTAATTATTAGCCTCGTTCCACAGTTGTTTGCTTATCGGACTTCTGGGATGTGCATCGTGTCTTATTTAATGAATCAGTATAAAATATTAATAATTATTATCATGAATAACTATTATGTGATACAAAAAATTATAATTTTTAAGTGAATTCTGCAAAAGTCGTATTAAATATAATTAATTCGTTTGTAATATTCTTCGGTGTGCTAGACGCATCTACACTTAACATGGTCTCTGAGTAGACTACAGGAGACACGGATAAACTTTCTGTGACGGACATAGAGAGAGTCAAAACAATCGATAGAATGAGAAACTGCGACATCAGAAGAGACGTTAATGAGTAGACGTTTGTAATGTCTGGGGCGGGTCATGCGAACGATAGCAATTGGAAGATCACGAATAAGATGGACGGACAACGCGAAGAAACACCTAGAAGTGAAGTGTTGTTGAGACGCAGGAAGATCGTCAGTTATAAACAGGATGTGCCGGCAACGCCAAATAATGATGATCGTGAGGAAGTTTATTAAACAGATATGGCTCAGAATAATTTACTTCTCTTTGTACTTCTGACTATGACGTTAGAGTTTTGTACGAATTATTTTTGTTTCTCGTATTGTAATTGCCATACAGGATGACTCAATGAATATAAGAGCACTTACACGTATTTCTTTAATCCGCTGTTAGATAAAATGTCGTCATTTGAAAGGTGACACTGCGTGACATATTAGTAGTAATGTGATATATTGTAGCCAATTGAAACTTCTGACGGGAAATTGCAGGTTTCCAGGTTTTAAACCCTGCATTGGAGGTGTTTCTGAAAGCCCCTTAACCCGACCTTCACCTCTGGCACAGCTTGCTGTGTGATGCGATGTACGCCAGAACGCTTCCGTGGTTCTTAATCCACTTTAAACTGCTGGTCCCGATTACCCGGTAGGACTACCGGGTTAGATTATGGCAGCCGCAACGGAGGCGTTTCGAAACTCTGTCAAATTGTCCGCCGAAGTACTCGTGTTGCAATTTTAAGAAAGAAATAACTTCATTTTGTGATAAACTCACCAAGCACCTGGATTCGGACATTATAAGAGCGACGGCTAGCGAAACATGAAGATAAATGCAAAGAACAGTCAACTTATTAGATACACAAATAAAAAACAAAAGGTTAATTATGAATATAAGGTGGGGAAAGAATTTCTTGCTGAAGACTTGAAATGTAAATATCTTCGCATTACATTTGATAAGAAGCTTAACTGGGCAGGACACATTGCACGGATAGTAGGAAAAGGGTTGAAAATCCTTTACCTGTTGGGAATAGTAATGAGAGGATGTACTACAGATGTAGTGGAATTAAGTAACAAGACATTGGTCAGACCACTGCTTAAATATGATGGCGTAGTATGGGACCCACATTTTGAGTATCAAATACAGGAGTTGGGGGAAGGGTGAGCAGAAAATGACTGCTAGATTTGTCTTTGGAAATTACCGAATAATACACCCGGTAACTAATATGATAAAGGAGTATAGAACGAGAGTGAAGAGAGTCATGGGAGTGAACTAGGCGTATATTGGTGATGAGGCATGGAAAGATATTGGTTGGAGAATTGAGAGAGGTGCTTAGAAGCTGGCACTCGATTTCAGGTAAGGGAAAATTTTGTTTCGTAGGGAAAGGTGTAAGCGATTGGAGGAAATTACCAAGAGAAATGATGAATAATCTACAAAAGACACTGAAAGAATTCAAAGTTCAAATTATAAGAGGGAAGAAATTGTGGGGAGAGGAAAGGGAAAACATGGGTGTGTAGGGGGATAGCCACCGGAGCGTGCGCTACACCACAATTATGTCAGTTTAAATTAAATGATAACGATAAAACGGGGTTATCAATCTTTATATTTTATTTCTGGTAAAATTAGTATAAATGATTCTCAGATCGGGTACAACTGTAAAAAAACTCAAAATAGGTAGTCATATTCCAGCACACATCAAAATAAGGAAAGAATGAGGGTACATAGACTTTAATCTATAAGTTATAGTGGATCAGGCTAAGGAGACGGACATAGTGTTAATCAGGAGATACCATTGCCAGCACTGCTAATCATACTATAGAATATTTAGTTTGTAGTAATCGAGAAACTATGCAGTGACAGCAAATACTACATGTTTCTTGATGAAGTGAGGATGTGTATTGTAATCTTACAAGAGTTTTGTGTTGTTAATTGGTGAAGCGGGAGTTGCTTTAAGAAGTTTAAAATATAGATTATCTGATAATAAACTGAGTAGAGCAAAGGAAATTAGGGACAGTGGCGGATCCAAGGGGAGGGGCTAGGGGCTGAAGCCCCCCCCCCCAAAAGGCACCCCCGCTACCCCCAACGACATGGATTTTGGGGACATTTTTATTTTTGCTCTACTGTTTTTATAAAGGCGGCATTCTGGAAAAATATGAGATATCTCTCCCCGCCCGAGTCAAGCCCCCCCCCCCCAAACCTAACAAACCAAATACTAGCCCCCCCCCAAACCTAAAAAACCAAATCCTTGCCCCCCTCACCCCCAAATCCTGGATCCGCCACTGATTAGGGAGGATACAATCCAAATAAATGATACTGTAATGACGGTAAGTTTGCGTAGTATGTCTTGATATGAGAGCCGCAAGATGGGCGTTGGTTATTGGAGAGCAAAGGAATCGCCAGAATTCAGCGCAACATGAGCATCACGTTTCTCGTACGACAGACCTGTGCGTAGGGGACTAAATTAAGTCAATCAATAACAAATGTACTTAATTAACACACAATATTCGATGCCTGTGCCCATTTAAACTACCGCTCATCCTATTAAATTTAATTACTAAGTGGGGAACATACTATAGAAAAGCAAGAAAATCACGAAATTTTTTTCCATCTTCTAAATGTTTCTTAAAACAAATTGTATAACGATAGTGGATATGTCGGAGATCTGAGATGCAATGTTGATAGTCCCTTAATTTCACGCTACATACTCACTATTATAGAAGCCACTTACCTATTATCGTTTACTGTTCAGGCAGACTCAACTTCCACATCAGGCTCCAGCGGTAACCTGCAAAAGGAAAAGCACTTCAGTACAGGTGTACGCTGAATACGTGATACTGAGGCGGAACATAAATGCCGTTTCTCAGGGTTGGTAGTTGAAACTTTAACAGACAATGAAGCCGCTGGGCTGAAATCAAGTTTTGTTTATTCGCCTTTGGTGCAACGAAGCCATTTAATTTCTGAGCATCACTACCAGCCGCCGTCAAATTATGATTGGTGAGAAGTTCTTGCAGGGAAACGGTGCAGAAAGTATCGTTTGTTGTCGATAACGGCGAATAACGGAATAGACTCTCTTAACATTTTGTGTAGTGTTGCGATTCACTTACGATTCTGAGTATTGATAGTGAATATGTTTTCTTTCGACGTGATTTACGATTCCTTTAAAGCGAAGGAAATTGAATTCATATTAAAAAAATCTATTTTATTTTTTAAACGCAGTAAGAATAATGTTGGTGTATTGTTATTTTTTTGATACAAACAATTTACCCTGTTTGAGTATATCCGTACACCCGAACTAAATGACATCGATGTTCATTACTTTAATTACCGAGAGTGGTGGTGTAACGGCTAGCGTTCTGGCCTCGCATTCGGGAGGATGGCGGTTCGAATCCCCGTCCGGGCATCCAGATTTGGGTTTTCCAGGGTTTCCCAAATCACTCCAGGTGAATGCCGGGATGCTTCCTTCAAAAGGCCATGGCAGAATTCCTTCCCATTCCTTGCCCCCCATCCTTTCCCGTCTCTAAAAACCTAGTTGTTATAAGAGACGTTAAACAGTTAAAAAAAAATTACTTTAATTAACGAGTGTGTTGGTAGTATATAGGCAGAAGATAATTTCATTCCAGATTGTGAAGCCTCAGTGACCTTATATCGTGTAATTAGGGATTTATTCATTTTTTCTTTAGTACGTTTCGAGTATTGGGCGAGTGGTTCAATGTGAGAATACACGCCTAGGGTAAATTGTTACAACACGGATCCTCCGGGCAAGGGATAGTCCATACTCTACGTAGGTCCGATTTGGCCTCCTATGAACCCTTCTCTCTCTCTCTCTCCCCCCCCATGTAGCACAACGTGGCTTTTACCTACCATCCCCCTCCCCACGTAGCACGTAGCTTTTTCCCCTATTGCATTTTGTCGTGTTTTCTCTTGTCAGACAATAATACATTACATATCGAGATAATTAAATGACTGAAATAAGTATTTGCATGCTGTTGTGTGTTCTTACCTTATTTTAACTGTGACAGATAATATGAATCGAAAGCTACGTAGTCTGCCTCGGACCCCCCCCCCCCCCTCAGCAATCACGTAGGCCAGCGTAGCTTTCCTACCAACCCATCCCCTCCACCCTACACCGCGCTACGTAGTTTATGGACGCTCCCCAAGAACTACAACTCGAAAACGCGTCGACCTATCGCATTAGAGTGATACATTGGGCAGAAGTTATATATAGAGGCGCTGACTTCGACCCCAGGTGGTAGCAAATTTTAACCTATACCAGCTTAGATCATAGTGCGTGCTTGTGACTGTAGATTAAATCAACTGAGTGTTGGTTTTTCACCGTTTTTACGGAAGTGAGAACTTTCTTATAGTTGCTTCGCGTTAGGTTCCTTCGAAGAGGGAAAGTATTAAAGTGTGACCCGAGGACCTCATTAAGCAGTTTAAGAAAGTAAAAGTACCAGTTCAGTTATTTGTCTACTCGCAGATGTCGCGAACCTGAAAATCGCGCAGAATAGTCCACTGTTCATAGAACTTCACCATGAAATGTTCTGAAGTCAGGAGTAGTGGACAGGGCAATAAGTATTTTTGCAGAAAGTGCGTAATTTTCGTCATTGCACAGCATGTATGCAAGTGACTGATAAAAACTCTTAGGCACTTTTTACTGCAAACTCACGATTTTCAATATTGCGCACCTGAAGCGTCATTGAAAGAGCTGGTCAGGGACAGTTATAGAAATCTTTAATAAATTTCCTGCTGTCATAACAGTTGTGTGTTTTGCATTAGAACAAAAATAATTAAATTCTGTTGTGAGGAATCTTCTGAATGAAATTTAATATCATAACGGTCGGTGAGTCCTAAAAAAAAACCTGTGTATTAAGCAATAATTTATCATTGTTTATGTCTTAAGTATTTTTATTTATTAATTTTGCCATTCTTACTGGCATTTTGAAAGTTTGAGAGGAAGATTGGAAGAGGCCACTGATTGAAGAGAAGTTACTAGTGCTTTATTTTTAGGGAGCGTGCACAAACTACGTGGCTCGGTCCAGGGGGGGGGGGGTGGCTGGAAGGCTACGCTGAGCTACGGGGGGGGGGGGGGGGTTCCGAGCCAGGCCACGTAGCTTTCCTTTTATTACATTTTTCACAGTTAAAATGAGGAACAGAACTCACAACAGCATGTGAATATTTATTTCCGTCATTTAATTATCTCTGTATGTAATTTACAATAGTCTGATAAGAGAAAACAGTACAAAATGTCTTCTGGAATCAAAATTGAAAAAAGCTACGTGCTACGTAGGGAGGGGGGGGGGGTAAAGGCAAATGCCACGTAGGGCTACGTGGGGGGGAGGGGGGTTAACAGGAGGCCAAAATGCCGCCACGTGGTGTATGAACGCTACCTTACTAAACAGTATCCGGGCAAGGCGCGAGTGAGCCCACTTCAACAAGAACAGTTGGAAGTGAGTGAAATCATGGGAACAGCATTGTAGTTCCATATGGTTCCAAAATTTGTTATGTATGTAATTAATTATCCTGTACAGGAAACGGGGAAAATAGGTGCGTAGCGAAATTGACACTCGAGCTTGCGCTTTATCGCAATTAAATTTAGATATTTTATTTATATTATTATTCTACAGTCCAGCAATCGAATATCATAACAGAAATTTTCTGATTTCTGGTATGAGAAACATTACGACGCGATCTCAGCTGGACTCATTATGTAAGACAGAGGAGCCTGCCTGGCCAGCAGACCTGATTCGTCAAAAGGGCGGAAGTGACAAAAAAGTGGAGCTCTCACGTAGTGGCACACATCAGGAGCATTTGCAAATTAAGAGGTGGATCTTTTAGGGTACTGTATCAACGCGCCGAAAAGATAGACTAAAGGAAAATTGTCAAAGCTTTTCGTAACAAAAAAATAAAATAAAATAAATAAAATATATATATACAATAATAGTGGAGGACTCTGAAGATAAGGTTTATTAAAAAAATAGTGCCACCTACTGCTAGGAAAAGTGGAATAGATATTAAGGAGATATTTGAAAAAATGATGGAAAAATTTAATAGCGAAGTAGCAGCCACTGAAAAAGTGAAATCATACCTGCAGAAAAATCTGGCAGCACCTACTGAATATTTGAACAGGGCGTAATTGATTGTGAAAATACGTTAACGAAACTGAAATTAGATTTTGGGGAATTTGGGTCCAAAAAAAGTCAATTGAAAACAGACATTGAACATAATTTTTCCGTATTTGATAATGATTTCGGGGTAATTATGAAGAATTTAAAATCAGTCAAGCTGTTTGTACTGCCATGACTACCGAATCCTGTGAAATTAAACTCATCGATCATGCAAACAATATAAAGAAGAACCAAACAGACTTAGATTCTAATTTGGATATTAAAGTAGGGGCAATTAGGATTGAAATGGCAGCTATTGATGAAAAGAAGTTAGGAGTAATTATATCAGAGTTACCAGATATAACCCAAGAATGAGTTTCGGACGTGAAGGTAGGTTGTAGTAAGAATAATGAGCGTCTTACTCAAGATTGAAGTAACTCTGAGGGTGGGATGCAAGAAATAGGGCACGATTTGACTTCGGTGGGAAAAAAAAGAATATATGATTGAAGAGGTGCACAATAAAAGGGGGATTCGCATTCTCAAAGAAAAGTTTAGCTGAGGGTATTAATACTCTAGATGAAAAGTAAAAGAACTTAGGGGAAAAGTTAGTATACTACTCATCCAAGTGAGTAAGGGCTTAGAAGGGGATTACTTGGAGATTAAAATATGAACTAAAATATTGAAATATTCGGGAGTTTTGCCATTATAGCGGAACAATTTATCCAGAAACGTATGATTACTTTGACGATTCCGGGGAGATTCATCCTGCAGATTTCTTGCATGGGTTTGAAGATTGATAAGCAGCCAAAAACTGGATTGCCTATCAACAGTTTAGCGAAAGTTTTTTGAA